>PVJI01005186.1:0-99536 GCA_004026765.1 Micronycteris hirsuta | reverse complement strand
TAGGGGGTGCTAGGTGGAGGGAGGCAAAGGGGGAAAAATCAGGATAACTGCAACAGTATAATCAATAAAATATAATTTTTTAAAGATTTTATTTTTACTTATTATTAGAGAGAGGGGAAGGGAGGGAGACAGAGAGGGACAGAAACATCAATGTGTGATTGCCTCTCACATGGCCCTCACGGGGACCTGGCCTGCAACCTAGGCATGTGCCCTGACTGGGAATCGAACCGGGACCCTTTGGTTCCCAGCCCATGCTCAATCCACTGAGCTACACCAGCCAGGGCTATAAAATATAATTTTTAAAAAATATTTTATTTATTTATTTTTAGAGAAAGGGGAAGGGAAGGAGAAAGAGGGAAAGAAACATCAATGTGTGGTTATCTCTCATGCACCCCCACTGGGAACCTGGCCCGCAACCCAGGCATGTGCCCTGACTGGGAATTGAACCGGTGATCCTTTGGTTTGCAGGCCCGCACTCAGTCTATTGAGCTACACCAGCCATGGCAATAAAATATAATTTTTAAGAAGAAAATTAGTTGGAACCCATTATTAAGTCTGATAACAGTAAAATCATTATGTAACTGTAGCTGTTCAAAGGTTTACATCAAGATACTGATCTTTTGCCAGAGTTTAATCTTTGAAACAAGTCTATAATACCTGTATTATTTATAAGATGGGGAAAAAAGGAATTGTAAAGTTCTGGTACTGCTCTATCTAACCTTGAAATGGAATGCCAAACACGTGTTATGTGCAGCGTGGCAGAAGAACATAGATATAGTAGTAAGAAAGAGACATCACTGGTTTACACTACCACTTTTTAAAAATCTAGATATTGTGAAATCAGTCACTACCATGTTACAAAGAGTACCCTACCATAAAACCAAAAGTGTACATAGTACTGAAGAGACAAACAATGTATTATTATTCCCCAAGATATGAGAGAGAAATATCGATTGTCTGCCTCTTGTACAAGCCCCAACCACGGACCAAACTGGCAACCCAGGCATGTGTCCTGACTGGGAATTGAACTAGCGACCCTTTGCTTTGCAGGATGATGCCCAACCAACTGAGCCACATTGGTCAGGGCCCATGTTAAACTTTTAAACTTTTGTGATTTTGGCCTAGTGTAAAAAGAATAAAGAGAAAAAACTAAAAGTATAATTCATAGTAAAAGATAAACTATTTTATATTCCCCAAATGGATTTTCTCAAAGAGCGATTTTAATGCATACAAACCCAAAATGTTGCAAAAATACGTCAGATTTTTTACTTAAGGAAACTGCTTCTAAAGTTGACAAAATAACTCAGTTTCTCTACTCATAAATTTATTAGCCTTGATCAAAATAACTTGAGTATTCAGTGTTGTTGTTTAACATTCTCTTAATATCAAATACCTCCAAGTCATTTGCTATACCTGGCAAGGACCAAATTCATTGTTTTGGGGGATATTTGCAACCAGAGGAACTTAAGATATGATCATGGAGAGAAGCAAAAAAAGACCAGCCTCCCCTCACCCCACCCCGACCACACATACACACAAATCCAAACACAGAACTCTTAATTCTCTTTTAAAATTTCACTTATTTCTCTTCTACAACCATTCACCCCATTTTATATATCCTTTGCATTTTCCTAAATATAGGTCAAATTCAAAGTAGTGATTCTGATGCCAAAAAGTGTTTAATTCTATTGTAAATCTTAAAGTACCAAAATGAGAATTAAACATTTTTTTAAAACAAGTAATTGATAGAAGATTTAAAAATACTATTCTATCCTTTATAAAGTTTTACATGAAAGTTTTATTTTGAAGATTCTACAATATATAACTATAGAAAATGGCACAATAGTATAATGTAGTAGTTCCATTGCTCAAACCATTAAAATTGGGGTGATCCAACAATGTAATTCCAATTCTAGTCTTTCTGATCTATTAACTTTCAACAGATAAGGCAAAATACTTCAATTAAAAAATTTTACCTAAGTAAAGTTGATCTTTAGAAATAATGTTTTCTAAGCTGCTTTTGAAAACCGATAAGTAGGCAGCTCTACAATTCATATAAAATACCTCCTCTTCAGTTAGTGGAAGCTTGTTTGTTCGAGGACTCTCTGAAAGCGTTGAGTTCTGACTGGAGAAAGCAGCATCACTTTCTGTACTGATGGCCATTCTATTAGAAAATAATTTTAAAAATTGCTTTAGTCAATGTTAATCCCCTAAAAAGCAAATGTCATCTTGCCTTTCGAATGGGAGGAATCAAGACATTAATGTTTTTATTTGCGACAGAATAAGATGAACATTATAATATGCATAATGTTCATATGTTAAACTAGAAGAAGCCTTTTGGCAGCTGCTTTATATATATGTATACATACATATATACACACAAACAACTTTCTAAAGTTTCTTCTTTATTAATATACAGGGTCAGGCAGAAGTAAGGCCTGCTCGAATGTGGTTGGTAGGGTAATAATATGGGCATGATAATTCAAGTTTTAATTTGAACATTTCACATAAAATGTCATATGGTGCGCTTGAGTGTGATATTATGTTACAGAATTACATGCTCATGATTTTGACATAAAAAAGGGGCGTTATTTGTGTTGGACCCTGTATATGTATATACCAAAAGAACAAAGCCAAAACAAAGAGGTAACATTAATATAAAAGAAGAATCACAGGGCAAAAAAAGCCTCCCCAAAAACTCACATCTATTCTCTCAAAATAACATGACGGTCAGTTGAGACTCTTCATAGGGTTGTCATGAGGACTAAATAACATGTGTAAAGCATACAGAACAGCACTTGGCACAAATTAAGTGCTAAATAAACTGCAGATAGAGTGAAACTTCCCAGGAATAAGAATGTGGATATAATGTGACTGACGGTTGGCATCCATCTTCACAGTGAGACCAAGCAGGTCATTTCACTAACATCTCGATAATGCAACCCACATTTTAAATGACTGAATTTTAAAAATCCCATTTATAGCATTATAGGTTTTACTGTATTCCATTACTACTAATAATATTTTGGGTTTATATAGCACCTCTGCTCACAAGAGCTTAAAAAACTGTCATACATCATGATTTATTCCTACTACAGTGGTCAGGTATTTTTGGTCCATTTTACAGATAAGGAAATTGAGGTACACAATGTTGCTAATTTAATTGTAAGTAGAAAAGGCAGTAAAATTCAGTAACAGTTTCTTTTTTATTAATGTGAATGAAGGCTTCTTGTATAATAGTTACTATGAGACACTAAATTGTGCTGGTGGTCTAACAGCTTCCAACATTATTTTACCCAGCTTTGACTTTTAAAAATACATTCCAGCCTAATAAATTGAATATTTCAAGTTCAACAATAAGACGACACAGATAGGGTCCCCTTCAGGACTCATTGGATTCTTACTCAAGAGACCTAAATCACTTGCACCTTCTTGAATTATATAGGTCTTTTACACTTGGGAAAGAAAGATAATAATCGCTTATCATGGATGAAGTACCCTATTTATAATACACAGACCGCCTGCCTGACACTTCCATATTACAGCAGATTTAGAAGGACCCCATAGGGATGTGTGGTGTCACAGTCTGGTTACTGCAAATTGGTATCACTATAATTAAGCATCACTGTTTTAAACACATATGCGTGCACGCATCTCCCCAAAAATGTGAAAGAAAACCGTTACAATAAGGAATAGAGAATGTTCATTTTGCAGCAAGCAATTTTAAAATGCAAGCTTTTTTTTTTTTTTAAGAATGGTCCTCAAATACTCTTTCCAAATAAGGTGACTCCCTCACGTGGAAATCCCACGGCAGAAATGTTCCAGAATTCTATTCTTTTTCTTTCTGTGAGGAAAGACTAACCTAGCCTTAAATAAATATATAATTGTACCCCCTCAGGCTTGGAAACCTCCTTCATTTAAAACTCCAGCCCGAGACTCAGGCAGGGGCCTAGAGAGTACACAGCAGCAAACGGCTCCATAAATAACCAGCCACACAATAGCAAGAAAAATAAACTAACAAGCGCCTAGGGCTTTTAACGGGCCAACTGAACCAGCCAGCCAGCCACACCACCCTACACAGTGAAATATGTTCACAGCTGATCTCAGGCAACATCTCCCTCTCTCTCCCCCTCTCTTTTTGTATGCCTCTGGGCATAAAACTGCATTTATATGTACATTTCAGGTACCTACATGGACCGAGTGTTCGTATGACAGAGAAGTAAAAGAAGCAGGTGGAAGAAAAACCCAACAGTAAGGGACGGAACGCGCAAAGACAGAAAGTGAATTGATTGCTACCTAATTCCAGTTTACAGGCGAGGAACCTCAGCCAATTCTCTGCACGGATTCCACAATCCTCTCACCGAAACCGGACGGACCTCTGCCTTTCTTTAATTACCATGGCAACTGCACCTCTCTGCCACCGGAAATAAGATACAGAGCACCTCCTCAAACGGTCCGGCTAGAAATCTAGGGATCGTTAACCTACAGAGATCAGAGACGGTCCTGTTGCTCCTCCCTCCGGAGCTGTTTTGGCCAGAAGCGTGAGAGAGGGTCCTGTGCCGCACTGCGAGGGACTGGATGCGGTCTTAGATAGACACTCCTTTCCCCCTTTCCCCGCTTGCATTCGGATCCGTTGTCGCGAAGGTGGTGTTTCCGGCGGGCTACGTTGAGTGTGACACAACGACGGGCGACCGCTCGCCCGCGGTTTTCAGGTTTATGTATTTTCTTCGGATGGCTGTCTGTTTTCGGAGGAGGTTGCTCGTTTAGTTTTATCCAGTGGCGGCGATCCTTCCCAGAATGTGAAAATGCCGTAGGTATCTCCTCCCCAGGTATTGCTGTTTGTCGGGCACCTCTGTGGGCAAGAAGAGTACATATTATGTGGCCCAATAATCTTTTTTGTTCTACTTTTTTGAGTATAAACTTGACTCCTCCGTCGACATTTCATAGTGCGTGGTACCTTCAGTCCACCTCTGCTCATCTTCCAGCCGTAGTTTTCCGGTAGACTCGATCCACTTTAATTCCGATTCTCCAAGGCTTTTGACTGATTTATAGGCTATGGGCTGTGTTTAGTGATGTATTTAGTGCTTGAAATAATTTCAAATATGGTGAACGTACTAAGAATGGAATACGGTAGATTGAAAGGCGACATATAATTTGATAACGCCCATTAGTGTGGTGAGTTCGTATAAACTTGTGGGACATCTCAAGAACTGGGTCTCGAAAGGCCTGGATTCCAGCTCTAAAACGAGGAAGCATAGCCAGTTCTGGCGTGCTTCCTTATTGCTGCTCTATAGAAACGTTTTAAGTTCACTAAAGAAGTTTTTCTTTGGGGTGAAGGTGTTAATATCTAACACGTGAAATTCTCCGGGGGTCCCTTGCCCCAGGTTGACTCAGGTATCCCCTCTTGTGCATTTTAGAGTAATTTATTCCTCCGTTATTTTTCGGTTTCAGCCAAATGGGAAGTAACACAGCGGGGATGTATTTGTATCACATAGGAATCGACATGAAAGTGGAAAAATGTAAAGAAATAACTTACACTTACTGAATCTTTATGATTTGGTACAGTGTTTAGTTTACTTAGGTTTTCTCATTGAATCCTAAGAAAGGACTTTAGGAGGTAGGAGCTGCTGTTACTTCTAATTTCCAGAAAAGGAAACTCAGCACTTAATATGGTGTCTGATATATAAGTATCAATAAATATGTTTCACTTATATCCTTGAAAGTCATGGATTATTGCAGAGGTTTTTCTTTCCCCAGAATTAAGAAGACCTGTCTCCCTACTGCTGCACTATTTTTAAAAAATCCCTAAGCACTTTTGTGAAACTGCAAGGATAATGTAGCAAAATCCCTGCTGACTGGGAATACAATGGAAACTGGTTTAATATATAAGTGGTGATACTTCCTGAACTGTGATTCTGCCTGTTATAGGTAGTGGGGAACCAGAAAACTATTAAAAATGGAACTTTTGGACAACTTTTCCTAGCATATTAACACATACGTGTTATATTAGAAGAGTCTGTGATAAATATATTCTGACAAAAAATACATGATCTTAAAGTTGAGGTTGATATCACAGCACATATATCTGATGTAGAATTTATATTTAAAAAATATATATATCTAACATATGATCTCACCTTTAACTGGAACATAATCAACAAAAGCAAAAAGCAAGCAAAACATAACCAGAGACATTGAAATTAAGAACAATCTAACAATAGCCAGGGGGGAGTAGGGAGGGGACAATAGGGAGAAGGGTTTTCAGAAACCACTATAGAGGACACATGGACAGAACCAAGGGGGAGAAGGGAGGCAGGGTAGGGAGGTGGGGTTGGAGGGGAGGGAAGGGGAGAGTATGCAGACAACTGTAATTGAACAACAATAAAGTAATTATAAAATATATATATCTATATCTATAAAGAACTCTTAAAACTCAAAAGTAAAAAAACAAAAACTAAAATAAGGGCTCAAAGGCTTGAACCAATACCTAATAAAAAGGTATGTGAATGGCAAATACCTTATTAGACAACAGGGAAATTAAAATTAAAACTATGTTGAAATACTGTTTAACACCCAGTAAATGACTGCATATATGTTTTACATTTTAAGAACACTAGGCAAATACTGATTTTATTGAATAGATTTGTTTTGCACAGAGGTATGGGTTAGCACTTAATGAAACTAGTTTATGTATGATAGGCTTGGGCAAATAAGTATTGAAGATCATGGGAGCTAGGTTTTCACTGTGGGATAGAGAAATTTAAAATATTTTGGCTTGGTATTGGCTGTATCAATATGAAATCATGTACATTTTAAATGTACATGTGAAGATACAAGTAAATAGAATGTGTGTGTTCTGTTTTAGTTCTGTTCACTACCTATAAGCAATGACATAAGTAGTAATGACTATGTCCAGTGCCCAGATCTTGATTTCTAAATGTCATTGTCCACCCCCCCCCCCAAAAAAAAAGCCAAGTCTTACTGAAATAAAAACTAATTCTAGGACTGGAACAGAGAACATTTTTTTGTGCTGGTAAGTAAGGAAGTGGTCATACAACTACAGTTCCATTAGGGGCAATGTGGAAGGGGAAAGATCCCATTGCTAAATCTGGGACAATGAAATATCAAAATAAGTGATAGAAATTGATTGTAATCCATTGGGTAAAATAAAATTCCATCGTTTCATAGTGATACATAAATAGGAGAAAGGAAAGCTTTTGGAGTACAATGCTAATAAATATTTTTAAAATGATGGAAAATCATCAGTGGCTCTTCAAAAGTAGTGGGAGAGCCCTGACCGGGTAGCATAGTTGTTTAGAGTGTCGTCTTGATGTGCCAGGGTTGTGGGTTTGATCCCCAGCCAGGACACACACAAGAAGCAACCAGTGACTGTACGGATAAATGGCGTAGCAGATTGATGTTTCCTTCTTTCTCTTCCCCTCCCCACTTCCCTCTCCTTCTTTCTTCCTTTCTATCTCAATTCAATAAATACAAACTTTTTAAAACTCTTTAAAAGTATTGAGAGAAAGCTTGATATGAAACAAGATATTTACATGTAAGGTTTCTTATTTGTTACAGTGGAGAAAACTGGCAGATAACTTGTTAATCCATGCTACTTGTATTGTGACAAACCAGTATCATGTGCCTCAAGTTAACATGCTCTCAAGAGAATGCATCGTCATTTTCGTGATATTTATGCCAAAAAATACTTAACTTCATGGGAAAATATCCAATATACCAAAATTGACAGATATTATATAAAAATTGTTGGCCTAAACTCTTGAAAAAATGTTACAATCAAGAAAAAGAAAATTGAGTTGCTCTAGACTAAGGGGTACAAAAGATATGGGACAATTAAATGCAATGAGTGATCCAGGATTGGATCATAGACTGGGTAGAAAATTGGCTACCAATGAAATTATTAGAACAAATGATAAAATTTGAATGTGAACTGTTAGTAATAATATGTATCAATGATTAATTTCCTGAATTTGATTCATATACAAAAAATCAGTTGCATTTCTATACATTGATAATAAACTACTTTATCATCAGAAAGAGAAGTTAACAGTCCCATTTATAACTACATCAAAGTGAATGAAATACCTAGGAATAAATGTGATCAAGGAGGTGAAAAGACCAGAAAACTATAAGACATTGATGAAAGACATTGAAGAACGTACAAATAAATAAAAGAGAGTCCATGCTCATGGATTAGAAAAATTAACGTTTAAATATTCACACTGCCCAAAACAATCTACATATTTGATGCAATCTTATCAAAATTCCCATGGCATTTTTAAAAAAATAACCTTAAAATTTTTATGGAACTACAAAAGACCCCAAATAGCCAAATCAGCCGTTAGAAAAAGAACAAAGCTGGAGTCACCATGCAGATTTCAAACTGTATCAGAAAGCTAAAGGAATCAAAATAGAATAGAGAGCCCCAAAATAAAGCCATAAATATATGGTCAATTGATTTACAACAAAGAAGCCAAGAATATACAATGGAAAAGGACAGTGTCTTCAATAAATGGTGCTGGAAAAACAACCCCTATATTACACCATAATCAGAAATTCTCTCAAAATGTATTAAGGACCTAAACATAAGGCCTGAAACCATAAAACTCTAGAAGTAAGCTCCTTGACATCAGTCTCAGTGACGATATTTTGGATTCGACATCAAAAGCAAAGATAAGCGAGTGGGACAACATCAAATTAAAGAGCTTCTGCACAGCAAAGGAAATCAACAAAATGAAAAGGCAACCTATGAAGTGGGAGAAAGTACTTTCAAATCATATATCTGATAAGGGGTTAATAACCAAAATATGTAAAGAACTCCTACAGCTCAATAGCAAAAAGAAAACTTAAAAAATGGGAAGAGGATCTAAATAGACATTTTTCCAAATAACACATACAGATGGCCACCAGGTACATGGAAACATGTTCAACATCACTAATCATCAGGGAAATGCAAATTAAAAGTGCAATGAGGTATCACCACACATTTGTTAAAATGGCTCTTATCAAAAAGACTAGGGATAACAAGTGCTGGTTAGGACCTCGTGAGGAGGGAACCATTGTGTACTGTTGGTAGGGAAGTAAATTGGTGCAGCCACTGTGAAGACAGTATGGGCTTTCCTCTAAAAGTTATAAATAGAACTACCATATGATTTAGCAATTGCACTTCTGTTTTTATCCAAAGGAAACAAAAATAGTAACTTGTGAAGATATCTTCACCGCTAAGTTTATAGACTTTGATAATTAATGAGAATGTCTAGAATAACTTCTAGAGGAAGTCTCAAAGAGGTAGGATGAAGGCAAGTCAGTATTTGAAGAGATTATGACAGATTTTTCCAGAACTGGTAAGACACAAATTCACTATTTGAGGATAGTCTAATAGTCTAAAAAGAGACTATTTTAGAGATTAAGACCATGTTGGTATGACATCCTTTGGGAACCTACATTTAGACAACCTTAACAAAAATGAGAGGATCATTAAAATTAAAGGAAGTAAATATATTTTGGGATTTGAGACAGGTTTTAAATTAAAAATAAATAAATTATTTATATAACAACTTTGTGCCAGTCACTGTATCAGGCCTTGGGATTCAAATATGGACAGATACTGTACCTCTCTAGGCATTTTCATTTCAGTGGGAGAGAGAGTTCAACAGGCATTTTTAGAACTCAACCTACCAGTTAACCGACAAGATGCTGATGATATAAATATCTTAGTCTAGGGAGGAAAGACAAACTAAGTAGACTATTTCTACATGACATGTTTTGTGAAGGAGACATGTACAAGTGCTATGGTGTAGAGTGGAAAGATCCTTAGTACAAACTGGACATTTTCAGGGGAAACTTCTTAGAAATGATTGTGCTGGAATCTCAAGGGTAGGGTAGCATCAATGTTGATTATTATTAATTTTTATGTTGCAAAATATAATGCATACAAGAAAGTATATAAAATCCCTCTGCCATATTTAGTTCTGACAAACCTCTTCGGCCCCTTTCAATAGTAAGGATTTATGCTTTTTATATGTAATGTGTGATGATGCACACATGTTTATATGTTTCTTGCAGAAGGTAATAGTAATGAATATTAATGTTCATTTTCGAGACTTCCCATTTAGGAGTGAAATAATTTTATGGCATTTCTACTTTTTTCAACCAAAAACATCTTTTTAAAAAATACATGTTTATTGATTTTAGAGAGAGAGAGAAATATTGATTGCTTGCTTCCCATACAAACATTCCACCTGTAACCTAGGTATGTGCTCTGACCAGGAATCGAACCCACAAACTTTTGATGTACAGGACGATGCACCAACCAACTGAGGCACACTGGCCAGGGCAACCCAAGAGCATCTTACCTTCATCTGTTTATCTTCTGGGGTCATTATTTCCAATATATCTCCTTTGCTTCTGTAAGAATACTTTAGCTAATTCTTTATTAATTTTTTACTAAAGAAGGTTTTTACATTATAAACATGTTGTCCAATGACTGGTTAGGATATTGATCCTTCTTATACATAGAATGGAAAAAAATAATTTTAAATATCTCAATTTACACCTAAGGAGTCACATGGGATGTGAATTTGGCCATTGCCTTTCATCAAAGTATCTCATCTAAGTATCTCATAAGCATATCGATAATCCTAAATACTTCTCTGAAGTTGTAGCTGACTATTACCATCTCCATTATAGTGAGGAGTAAATGGAAACACTAACATACTAAGTCATACGTTTACTTTCCGTTGAGAAATTTTCTATTTTTCAGCCAGTATTATCAACTTCGTGAAGTTCAGTGAGATTATGTGATTTGCCTGACCTAGGGAGAAAATTTGGCATAGATAGCACCAAGGCTCCCTGAGTCTCATCTGCGTCACTAAGTTTATGTTCCTACCTGCCTTCCCCCCTGCCCACACACACACACAGTGTTACGCTCAGCTCAGCTATTCAAAATGATAAGTAATCCAGTGTTTTAAAA
The DNA here is from genome assembly GCA_004026765.1 of Micronycteris hirsuta. Classification (NCBI taxonomy): domain Eukaryota; kingdom Metazoa; phylum Chordata; class Mammalia; order Chiroptera; family Phyllostomidae; genus Micronycteris; species Micronycteris hirsuta. The sequence goes on along the minus strand of PVJI01005186.1, from coordinate 88,543 downwards.
ATCCTGTAAGAGAGTCTCAAATCTTGTAATTTCATGAGTTTTTGAGTTGTCATTCCTACTTTTTAATTAGGAGTCATTTTAGAATAATTTAATTTTTGGTGTTAAAATAATGCATAACATAAAAGTTACTATTTAAGCCATTTTAAGCGAACAGTTCTCTGGCATTAAATACATTCACGTTATACAGTCAGCATCATTCATCTCCAAAACTGTTTGATCTTGGAAAACTGATACTTTATGCCCATTAAACAGTAACTCCCTATTCACCCCTGGTAACCGCCATTCTATTTTCTGTCATGAATTTGACTACTTTGAGTACCTCATTTGAGTAGAATCGTATGATTTTTGTCCTTTAGTGATTTGCTTGTTTTACTTAGCATAATGTTTTCAAGGTTCATCCGTGTCATAGCATGTATCAGAATTTTCTAAGGTTGAGTAATATTCCATTGTGTGCCGTATGTATGCACCTGTATGCATATACAGTTTTCTTTACTCATCTGTTGGTGGACATTTGCATTACTAACCTGCTTGACATCATCTCATGCTTTGTGGGTAAACAAATTTTTTAAGGGTAAAACATAGTAGGTGCTTAATTTAATAATTGATATCTTGACAATGGACTCAGTTCTAATAGAATGGTAAGAATAGATGGTCATAAATTCCTATAGTAGTTTTGCCCTTCTTTACCTTTTCCCCTCAATTTGGCAAAGATTTTTTATGCACGGGACCTGAGATGTGAGTTTCTCAAGCTGCGTGACAGTGGTCAAGTCATACCAACTTGTCCCTGTTGAGTGAACTAAATGACTTCTTTGATTCCTTCCAATCTTGTCTATTAAATTTTCTTGTAAATATTTTCAGCTTTTGATTATCAGATGCCTTAATTATCTGAAAACTGCATTTCCCTCAATAAATCAAGTTTTTAGATTCTCACTAAACTGTTAAACTGGAAAATAACAATTTAACTCTGTTCACTTTGTTTACTTTTACATGTTTCCTTGGACTTTTTAGATCACCATAGCACCTAAACTAGAAATCTTTAAATGCAAACATTTAGTTTCTTTTTCAAGGAATTAACCATCAATAATAAAACAAAAATACTTTGAACTTCAATAATAGGGTGGAGTTTGTTTCTTTCTGAAAGGTAGTATTGCATTTTAACAGTATTTGACAACAAACGGTAATAAAATGCCATACTGCATACTTTTAATTTTTTATTTCTGCTTTGAAGTTTTATTAAATGCCAAAACATCTCACATACCTGAATAGGGTAATATATATTCCAACGCTAAATATAAATGCCTTTTTTTGGATTGTCTGCCATTTTTACTTGTTCTTACCTCCCTTACTGCTTCATTGAGAATGCACATTCAATTTCAAGTAGGCTTCTAAAAGATATAACTAATTATTTAAACCAATTTAATTAACCTGAAGAAATAATGTTATATGATAGGCTAATGTAGATGTAATAGCAAATTTAAGTGAACCCTTTTTTGATAAAATTTTTGTATTTAATATTTACAGCTCAGTAATTACTCTAAATTGTCCATCCCTTTCACTTTTCTCACTCCTGTCACTTGTTGGAAAGTCAATAGTCAGTTATTTATGAATAGCCATTTCTATGATGTGTAAGTTTTTTGTTTTCTATGCTGTAACCTTTTTTTATACTACAACCTTTTTCTTTGCCTAATGCTCAAATTCTTGAATATTTTAAATAAAAATTTCTCTCACAATCAAGAAAGTACTTTTGACTCTGTGTTTGTCATTGGGAAAACTAGTTTTAATTTATATTGACCTTTTTCTCCTTTGAGCATTTAATCTGCATTCAATAAAATGTTGATGACTGCTCTTTAGAAGACAGCTGTATGAAATAAAGTATTATAAATATTCAGCTTTCCTTTCTAAGCATTGTCACCAACAGCTGGGCATCCAGTTTAGCAGAACAGATTTTGCACAGAGAGAGCCTGGCATGTTCCTGAATCAGTTTAGTGAAGGAGACAAAAAATAGTTTCATATGGATTGGGGACTTATAAAGACATAGAGCATCTGTTCCTCAGTCAAGTCATAGTCTGGTAGCACTGAATCATGTTTAAAGCTACAAGAATATGCAAAACTTTTTACACCTTGCTCATACTTTTATTTTAAGTTCATTATTTGTACAAATAATATGCTTTCGATATCTCCATTGAAGGTATGTAATTTTTATTAGTGGTATTTTAAAACACATAAATAGTAACTTTTACTAAGATTATTTTATAATATGACTTTAACAATTAAATTGTATGATAGTGCATATATATAAAACCACATAAGCATAAAAAGAACCTTTTAGATGTTTAATTATGATTCCATCTTGAAATATACTATTAAAAAGTTTCATCATGAAAATTGCTTTTTTATTGTATTCTGCTTCATGGAAGTAACTTAGAATCTTTATATACATTACTCTAAATATTTGGCTGCTTAAAGCATACCAAATCTAAGATTTCTTCAAACATTTTGTTTGCAGTGTTAAAAGATCACTGAAATTGGATGATCCATTGGAAGCAAATGTAAGTATTTACTTATGAGTTTGTAATTGCATATGAAGATTGTGTTCTTAATTTTTTAAACAGCTAATTTACCTTACTAAATATAAAAATAATCAAAAAACATTGTGACATAATTGTGATTGGTATATCATTTTCTGCATATAATATATTCTTGTAAATCTAATGTATGGAAATTCCTGCCCAGCTGGAGATTTTCATTTAAGAGGCAAATTATTTAGAAACCTTATGAAATAATTTAGTAGAAATTAATTCACTATTTGTAGAATAAATATTCTGCCACTTAAATGCACAAGAAATAATATGGAACAATGGCAATACTTTAATATACATTTTATAACCTCCTATAATATCTGAAATAAAAACATTAAAAGCATTTTTATATCAAAAACATAATTAACTCCTTCAGCTATGCTGGCATGATTAAACAATAAAATACACTGTAATAAATTTCACCATGTTTGTCACAATAGAAATAAAATTGTACAGTTGCTATTACTTTTTGTAAATCTAGTCATAGCACCTTCCCAGTGCCAGCATATCATGACATATGTTAGTTTATTATCTTTTCTTACCATTATGGGTCTAGATACAAACACTAATACGGAGATACTTAGGGCCTCAGTAATCTTAAGTGCAAGTAAATTGGTGAGAAAGTAAATTACAACAAATAGCTAGTCAATAAATAGGCTCCTACAAAATCCCATATGAGAGTGCCATTTCAAGAAGTGGTTTTACATGGAATTCTTTTTTGGAAGACTCACTAGTATTTAACAGTTTACCATTTTAAAAAGTTCCTAGGTGCTTTTTAAAAAATTTTAAACAAAGGTGGAAAAATACTGCAATGCCACTAAAAAAAATCATTAGCGGTGTAATTAGCAATTTAGAGTACCATTATCCAACTTGCTCTGTACAGAATGCAGCTGTGACTGTAATTCTGCATCTGTTTCTCTGGTCAGAATGGTATTTTGGTAGATGAGTAGTCCAGCTTGAAATGAAATACTGTTCTTTCCTGCCCCAAAACTGTTCTTTGGGAGATGGCAACGTTATTTGAATGGGGAAAAATGGTCATTTAGGAATTTATCCTCTTTGTGAAGTACAGTCATCATCATAGCAGGCTTTCTCTTCTTTTTTTCAAATTAGAATGTATCAAGGTAGCCAGTACCACAGCTAATATCCTGTATTAGAAAATACATTGTTATGTTTGGCCCAATTCTGTACCTTTAAACCAATTGACTTAGTTTGGTACCGCATGGCCACTGCCTGCTATATACCAGTTCTCAGCATCCTAACCTGAGCCTTCAACATTTCTCTTCTATTTTTTATCTATTTCTGATACTTTTCAGCTTTTTAAACCATTTGGTAACAGCTATATATTCACATCTTAGATCTGATAGTTTTTGCGCTGGTCCTAAGGCTTCCATCCACTCCAAAAAAAACTTACCCCTTAAGCAACCAGACCCCCAGGAATCTACCCATATGCCAGTGATCCCATTGAGGCTGCCTTAGCCCAGGCAAAGGAAAATCAGACATTCAAAACATATGGCTATAATTCTAAGAGGACATAATTGCTGTGAAGCTACAGAGGAACTAGTAGTAACTTGGTCATTTTGCCTTACCAATATGATGCTGAAGAAAGAAGGCTTTGGTGTCTCAGGAGAGGAAATGGCCTTTATATGCCTGTTGGTTGAAGTAGAATCTGTTTATCCTAATCTACTGCTATTTCCTGACTTACTGATTTTGGTAACTTCCATATCCCAGTGTTCCCAGTGCTATAAACCTTCATGGAGATTAATGCTCTATGATGTTAGGGCAAGTCTACAAAAGTCATTTTTTAAAAAATGATTCTCCTAATGGGGGAAGCAGAGGTGTGGATCATCCCTTGTGACCTTTCTGTAATATATAGAATATATACTGCAAGCACCACTAGTTCTGAACCTTCCAAATTGTTGGTGGGTAGTGATGAGTAAAGGAAATCTCAGTTTATCATCACCTACAGTGTTTGGACTGCTCAAGTTATTGCCCTCTAAGCCCTGTTTCTTGATGAATTTTCATGAGCAAAGATGAATTATTTATTACAAACTGCTGCCAGTACCGGTCCAGATGAATTTATAGGGACAACTGACTATCTGATCACAGACCTAGCCAGCTTGACCCAATCTCTCTCAGGCCATCTCAGAGAAGGAATGAAAGAAGCAGATGCTACTGATGGGAAGGGAAGGAGCATACAGCACTTCCCATTCAGTCAAACTTCCCCTCAGGCAAACTCGGTAGGTGTGCTGCTAGAAGTCTGGAATGGCAGCTCAGGTTTCGAGGACGGTTTGCTGATTTGGACATAAATTATTCCGTTAATATTGGTAGAACACTTCTAAGTCTGATTATTCCCATGGCCTAAGCTTGTCTTATCTAAGATAGGGCTTCTGGGCATTAGGAAATTTTATAGCTTACATTCTGCAGTTTTACTTACTGATCTGGTTCAAATCTACTCCTTTCTTCTCTCCCCCTCCTGCCTCCCCTTTCCTTCTTCCTTCCTTCTTTACCTTTTAATTATGAAATTAAGCAAACATACAAAAATAGAGAAAATCATTTAATGAACTACCATGTTGCCATCACACAACTTTAACAATTATTAACATTTTGCTAATTTTGCTTTATTTATATATGTTAACATATTTATGTACATATATGTATAGTCACATGCCACATAATGACATTTCTGTTAATGATGGACCTCATATACAGTAATCTTGTATTTTTTTTCCATTACCTTTTAGTCCCCTTATACTCCACTCCCCCCAGCAATCAACACACTGTTGTCCATGTCTCTGAGTCCCTTTTCCTTTTTGCTCAATTCTTCCACCCTCTAGCCTCCCCCCTGCCACTAGCGGTCATCCTGCTCTCCATCTATGGGTCTGTCTCCATTTTCCTTTGCAGTGTTATTTACAATCCCCAAGATATGGAAGTGGCCCAAGTGGACATCAGAAAATGTTCTTTTATAGTTGGCTTATTTAAAGAAAAGGATCCAACCCTGGTTGGGTAGCTCAGTTGGTTAGAGTGTTGTCCCAATGTGCCAGTATTGCAGGTTCAATCTCCAGTCAGGGCACATACAAGAAATAACCAATGAATATATGAGTAGAACAATAAATTGATATTTCTCGTTTTTTCTCTCTCTCTCTCTACAAATCAATAAATAAAAATTTTTAAAAATAAGTTTAAAAAGGATCCAAACAATGTTTATACATTGTAATGATTCTTATATATTTTAAGTCTTTTTGAATTTTTTTAAATCTCGCTCTTTTTCTTATAATTTATTTTTTTGAATAAACTGAGACATTTGTTCTATAAGCATTTTCCACATTCTGGTTCGGTTGTTTTCTTGTGGTATCCTTTAAATGATTTCTCTATTCTTCATATTTTTTTATAAAACTGGTAGTTAGAGCTACAGGACTGATTAGATTCTAGTGCAAATTTTTGGTAAGAATGCCTCGTAAGCAATCTGTATATTTCCTATTACAACACCTCAGGAGGCTCAAAATGGTTTGATTAGTTGTTGGGTTCAGGTGTCGTTACCCTGCTCTCCCCAAAGTAAAATTTCCCATTAATCTTTCTCCTAATGGATTTAAAAATTCATTTATGTTTATTTCCTCTATCCCTCATTTCACTGCATTTACAAAGTAGTAATTTCCTTATTTACCTTTTGATTATGAAGAATTTCAAACATAGAGACAAAGATAATATGCTGCCCATAGCCCAGCTTCAATAATTATCTACACAAGGCTAATCTTGTTTCATTTATACTCCCACACATACTTGAGTACCGCCGTACGAAGCTATTTTGAAACAGATTTCAAACATCATTCATATCATCTGTAAATATTTCAATAGTTATTTCTAAAAGATGAAGCTTTCTGCCCTGGCTGATGTAGCTCAGTGGATTGAGTGTGGGCTGTGAACCAAAGGGTTGCCGGTTCGATTCCCAGTCAGGGCACGTGCCTGGGTTGCAGGCCAGGTCTCCAGTCGGGGTGGGGGGGGCACATGAGAGGCAACCACACATTGATATTTCTTTCCCTCTCTTTCTCCCTCCCTTCCCTTCTGTCTAAAAATAAATAAATAAAATCTTTTAAAAAAAAAAGATGAAGCCTTCTTTAAAATACAATGGTATGATTATATCTCTGAAAATTGTCATTCTTTAATCATCAAAGGGACAGTCTTTGTTCAAATTCTCCAATTATTTCCTATACTTTTTTTTTTAATAATTTTATTTTATTTTTTTAAAGATTTTATTCATTTATTTTTAGAGAGAGGAGAAGGGAGGGAGACAGAGAAGGAGAGAAACAGCAATGTATGGTTGCCTCCCACATGGCACCCACAGGGGACCTGGCCCGCAACCCAGGCATGTGCCCTGACCGGGAATCGAACCGGGACCGTCTGGTTCCCAGCCCGCGCTCAATCCACTGCACTACACCAGCCAGGGCTATTCCTATACTTTTTCACAGTTACATTGTTCTGTTACTAATGTCATCATTGTTGTTGAGATATATTTTATGTAACATAAAATTCATCATATTAAAGTATACCAGGGACTTTTGGTATACTCACTATGTTGTGCACTTATCACCACTATCTTAATTTCAGAACACTTTTGTCACCTGCAGAAGAAACCCCGTACGTATTAGCAGTTAGTCCCATTATCCTCCTCCCCTCCTCCCCTGGTAACTACTGATTTACTTGCTATCTCTATGGATTTGCTTATTCTAGACATTTCATACAAATAGAATCATACAATATGTGGCCTTTCGTAACTGTCTTCTTTCATTTAGCATAATGTTTTAAAGGTTCATGTTGTCACATTTAACAGTACTTCATTCCATTTTATGGCTGAATGATTTTACTTTGTGTGAATGTATCACCTTTTGTTTATTCATTCCTCAATTGAAGGACAATTGAGTTATTTATACAATTTTTAACTATTAGGAATAATGCTGCTATCAACATTCTTATATAAAATTTTATATAAATGAGTTTTCACCTTAGCTGGTGTGGCTCAGTGGATTGAGCACTAGCCTGCCAACCAAAGGGTCACCAGTTCAATTCCCAGTCAGGGTTGCAGGCCAGGTCCCCAGTGGTGGAGGGGGGCGCTTGAGAGGCAACCACACATCAATGCTTCTCTCCCTCTCTTTCTCTATCCCTGCTGCTCTCTAAAAATAAATAAATAAAATATTTAAAAAAAAAATGAGTTTTCAATTGTGTTGATTATATACCTAGGAATAAAATTGCTGGATATATGGTAATTTTGTCCTTAATTTTTTGAAAAACTTCCAAACTCTTTTCTACAGTGACTGTACCACTTCACTTTCCCACTAACATTGTATGTGAGAATTCCAATTTATTCAAATCTTTATCACTTATTGTTATCTGACTTTATGATTCTAGCCACCCTACTGGGTCTGAAGGGGTATCTCATTGTGCTGTTAATTTGCACTTCCCTCATGATGCTGAGCATCTTTTCATGTGCTTACTGGCTATCTGTGTATTTTTTTTTGGAGAAACATCAGTTCAAATTCATTCTCATTTTTTAATTGGTTTATTTGTCTTTTTACTGTAGAGTTATGCAGATTTTTTATGTATTCTTAGTACTGTACCCTTATCAGATACATGATTTGCAAACATTTTCACCAGTTCTGTGAGTTGTCCTTTCATTTTCTTGATAGTGTCCTGTAAATTACAAGTTTTAAATTTTGATAAAATCCAATTAATTAACTTTTTTTAGTTGCTTGTGTTTTGGATGTTTTAGCTAGAAACTTGCATAGTGTATGGCAACACAAATTTTTACTATGTTTTTTCCAAAGGTTTTATAGTTTTGGCTCTTACATATAGGTCAAAGACCTAATTGAGTTAAATTTTGTACATGGTGTGGATGTTCAGTTGTCAAAGCACTCTTTGTTGAAAGTTCTTGTCCCCCATTGAGTGGCATTGGCACCCTTGTTGACAATCATGGACTATAAATACATTGATTTTTTTCTGGACCCTCAGATCTTTTCCATTCATCTATAAACCTGTCCTTAGGCCACTACCCCACTATCTTGATTACTGTAAATATTCAAAGTAAACAAAAAATTTTAATTACTGTAAATTTGAACTCAGGAAGTGTGAGTCCTCCTCCAACTGGTTTTTTTTTTCAAGATTGCTTCTGCTATTCTGTGTCCCTTGAAATTCCATATGAATTTTAGGATCACCTTATAAAGGTCTGAAAAACAGGTATTTGGAATTTTGGTAGGTATTACAGTGAATCTGCAGTAATTCTTTCAAACTATGAAAACAGGATGTTTATTTTTACTTTCTTTTACAATATTTTTTCAGCAATTTTTTTGTGGTTTTGAGTATACAAGTCTTTTACTCTTTTGGTTAAATTTATTCCTAAGTATTCTTTTTGGTGCTAATGTAAATGTTTTTATAATTTCACTGTAGATCGATCATTGCTGGTGTATAGAAATGCAGCTGATTTTTGTATATTGATCATATGTTGTCCAGCTTTGCTGAACTTATTAGCTCTATTTTTTTTATTATTTAGGATACTATATATATCAAATTAATGGGTAGCTTTACTTCTTTCTTTCTAATCAGATGCTTTTTATTTTTCTTGCTTGTTGCTCTGGCTAGAACTGCCAGAACAATATTGAGAAAAAAAGTGGCAAGAACAGACTTTGTTGTTTTGTTCTTGATCTTAGGGGAAAGCATCCAGTCTTTTACCATTAAATATGATGTTAGCTCTGGGTTTTTCTTAGGTGCTCTTTATCAGAATGAGAAAGTTCCCTTCTATTCCTAGTTTATTGAGTATTTTTATCATGAAAGGATGTTGGATTTTTGTCAAATGCTTTTTCTACATCTACTGAGATGATCATGTGGGTTTTTTCCTTTATTGTCTTAATATGGTGTATTACACTGTTTGGTTTTTATATGTTGAACCAACCTTGCATACACAGGTTAAATTCCACTTGGTCATAATATATAATCCTTTTCATTTGTCTCTGGTTTCGGCTTGCCAGTATGTCGAGGATTTTTGCATATATATTTATAAAGGATATTGGTCTGTACTTTGTGTGTGTGATTTATTTGTCTAGTTCTTGCAGCAGAGTAATATTGGCCTCCTAGAATGAGTTAGGGAACACTTCCCTCATTTTTGAGAAGAATCGATGTCAGTTCTTCTTTCAATGTTGGTAGAATTCACCAGTGAAGCCCCTGGTCCAGGCTTTTTTTTTTTTTTTTTTTAAGTTTTTTGAATATTGATCCAGTCTCTTTTCTTGCTATTAATGTAGTCTGATTTTCCATTTTTTATAGTATCATAGGTATAAGGTAAAAGCCAAAAGCTTCTGAAAATAAATATATCTTTCAGACCTTAAAGTAGGCAAAATTTCATACAGCACAAAAATACTAACCAGAAGGGGAAAATATGATACATTAAACTTTTATCAAAATTACAAATTTCTGCTCTTCATAAGATACCGTTAAGAAAACAATTGGGGAAGCCATGGGTTGAGAAGGAAGTATGTGTCTTGCATCTTTCTAACAAAAGACTCATATCTAGCCCTGCCTGGTGTAGCTTAGTGGATTGAGCACGGGCTGCAAACCAAAGGGTCGCTGGTTCAATTCCCAGTGAGGGCACATGCCTAGGTTGCAGGCCAGGTCCCCAGTGGGGGCCACATGAGAGGCAACCACACATTGATGTTTCTTTCCCTCTCTTTCTCCCTCCCTTCCCTTCTGTCTAAAAATAAATAAATAAAATCTTAAAAAAAAAACCTCATATCTAAACTATATACATAGTTTAAAAAGACAGTGCAAAAATATATACAGAAACCCAAACAGACATTTCACAAAAAATTTAAGTGGATAATTAGCACATGAAAAAGTGTTCAACGTCACTAACCACTGCAAATACAAATTAAAACCACATAGGGATACCATTTCCACCCACTAGAATAGCTGAAGAACAACAAAACAGATTTTTTAAAAACCAACAACACTATGTTTGAGGTAGAATTCCGTTTATATTCTGAAAATAATGAGGATATATGAAGAATGATGGGAAATAGCTATGATACAGATTTCATTAAAAACTTCTTCAGGATTACAATGGAAGAGAGTAACAGAGTAGTGATATCTTTAATATTAAAATTAATATTTTAATATCTTAAAGTACAATAATGAGTACAAATAGAAACACTTGTATATGAACTCTTTAGCCAGTTTTAAATTTTTTCCTACTAAATTTTTTATCAACGTAAACTTTTTATATTGTGAAGTTCACAGATATTTAGTGTACAATTCCATGTGAGTTTTAACAGGTGTGTACCTCTATCAATCAAATACCCAGTCAAGAAATAGTATTTCCATCACCACAGATCTAATATATCGGTTATATTATTTTCTTGCTACCCCAGTAAGATCACTGAGATACGTTTAAGATGCTTTTATTCTCCATAGCTACCATGAAAATAATAAATCCAATAATAACAAAATCACAATATTACTAGAACCACTAAGGATAATAATTATGGCAGCTGATCAGAAGTTAGTTGGTATCTAGGACTCTTCCAGGAACCCTAGGCCCAAATTGTGAAAAGTTTTTGAGACAGTTAATATTTAGAGTTTTCTAATGTAAATTCTATAATAAGTACTAGTCATTAATAATAATATCTTAGGAGAGATAACCTAATTAAGCCAGTACAAGTTTATAAAGTATTATCTTCCTTTGGCTGCCCTAACTTTTCTTTTGTTTCTGGTTGTCAAAAAACCTATAGTGTCTGTGTCAAGTATTTATTTCAGTGATAGTGTAGATAATTTGTAATAGTAGCAGGTCCTTAATATCCATAAATCACACCGAAAGAAGTTTTAGTTGGTACTTTCAGGACTGTTTATAGTAGGTAAATATCAATAAAATTCAGGCATCTATTTGGTAGAATATGCTTTAAACAAGGTGACGAAGCAAGCTACAGTTTGTGAAAGATATTGAAGGAGAACATCATATATATTTTAAATTATGGGGAAAAATTCATTTCTTTTTTTCTCTTTTTTAATTTTTTTGGCAGAAAATTAATGTCCAAACCTTAGTTTTATGAATGTACAAGGTCTGACCTTCTTAAAAAAAGTGTACTGGCATTTGGTCTGGTCATAGAATTTTTTTTTAATAGTCATGGTAAATATCTCTAAGGAGTCAGTAAATATCACAAGCAGCTGTAAATTATTAAAGAAGTAGTTTTGACTTATCCAATTTCTATTTTCTTTTTCTAAAGGATCTGGTAGGTAGCAGTCATCATTGCCGAGTGGAAGGAATGCCAATCTTCTCTCAAACCTCAATCTTTTTTTTTTCTTTTTAAATAATTTATTTTTCAATTACAGTTGACATACAATATTATATTAGTTCCGGGTGTACAACCCAGTAATTATACATTTATGTAACTTAAAAAGTGATCAGCCCAGTGCATTTCTTACTCATCTGACACCATATACAATTGTTACAATATTATTGACTATATTCCTTATGCTGTACTTTACCCGCTCCCCATGAATATTCTGTAACTATCAACTTGTACTTCTTAATTCCTTTACCTTTTTCATCCATCCACCAAACCCCCTGTCACCTGGCAACCATCAAAATGTTTTCTGTGTCTGTGAATCTGTTTCTGGTCTCCTTGTTTGTTTATTTTGGTTTTTTAGATTTCACTTATAAGTGAAATAAGTCTGGTGTTTGTCTTTCTCTGTCTGTCTTACTTCACTCAGCACAATACCTTCTAGGTCTATCCATTTGCAGATGGTAAGATTTCATTCTTTTATGTTATGGCTGAGTCATTTTCCATTGTATACATGCACCATTTATCTATTATCCATTTATCTATTTATACACTTATCTACTAATGAACACTTAGGTTGCTTCCATATTTTGGCTGTTGTAAATAATGCTTCAGTTAGCGTATGGATACATGTATCTTTTTGATTTAATGTTTTAGGTTTGTTTGGATAAATACCTGGAAGTGGAGTTGCTGGGTCCTTCTTTGTGTCTTGTTATATATAGCCTTTGTTTTGAAGTCTATTTTGTCTGGAGTAAGTATTGCTACCCCAGCTTTTTTGTTTGTTAACATTTTCGTGAAATATCTTTTTCTATCCATTTATTTTCAGTCTGGGTGTGTCTTTTCATCTGAAGGGAGCTGCTTGTAGACAGCATATGTAAGGCTCTTGTTTTGTTATCCGTGCAGCCGTCTTATATCTTTTGATTTAATCTATTTGCTTTTAAAGTAATTGTTGATAGTTATGTATTGCCATTTTATTATTCATATTTTTTTTTATCTTCTGAAAGAAGACCCTTTAGCCTTTATTGTAATAATGGTTTGGTGGTGGTGAGCTCCTTCAGCTTTCTGTTTGGGAAGCTCTTTCTTTATCTGTCCTTCCGTTCCAAATGATAGCTTTGCTGAGTAGAGTAATCTTGGTTGTAGGTCCTTGCTTTTCATCACTTTGACTATCTCATGCCAATTGCTCTGGCCTGCAAAAGTTTCTATTGAGAAATGAGCTGGCATTTTTTTGCTTTTCAAATTAGCTTTTATTACGAATTACATTGCTTGAAAAGGATATCATGAAGAATTTGAAATTAAGTTTTCTGGATAACATAATTTATATTAACATTTATATATGCAGAAATAGTTTATATACATAATATAAAACCTCATATATTAGGATGACACTTGGTTTTTTGGTTTTGGGGATTTTTTTCCTTTTATCTCTTTTTTATTTTATTGTTATATATAATATAATAATAATTATATATAATATAATTATATTAATTATATTAAATTAACAATGAAATTATATTTTATTGTTTATGCTATTATAGTTGTCCCCATTTCTCCCTTTGTCCACCTCTACTCAGCCCCCTGACTCCCTCAGGCAATCCCCACATTGTTCACCTTCTTTCCTCCAGTACCCTCTCCCCTCTCCTCTCTGACAGCTGTCAGTCAGTTCCATGTATCCTTGCCTCTGTTTCTATTTTGCTCATCAGTTTATTTTGTTCATTAGATTCTACATATAAGTGAGATCATATAGTATTTGTCTTTCACAGACTGGCTTAATAAATCAGCGCACAGTCTTGTGGGTGCTTCCTTGTAGGTAACTACTGCTTTTTTCTCACGACTTTTAAGATTCTCTCTTTGTCTTTAACCTTTGGCATTTTAATTATTATGTGTCTTGGTGTGGACCTCTTTGAGTTCATCTTGTTTGGGACTCTGCATTTCCTGGACTTGTATGTCTATTTTCTTTACCAGGTTAGGAAAGTTTTCTGTGATTACTTTTTGACATACGTTTTCTTTTCTTTTTTTTTTTTTAATACAGCCATGCAGTTTTCAAGTATATATCATAATGTGCTTTTTTGTAACTCCAGAGGTAAAAGAATCACCTTCTTCAATTTCATTCAAATTCAGTGATTTGTTCTTTTACAATGTCTTTATGAAAAGAATAAAAGTGAGAAGCTGTTTTTTACAGCAGGTCTGCAAATTTCCCAGGAAAATAAAAACCTCCCCTTAAAGGCTACCCAAACAGCAGGGGTTGATTAGTATCACAGTAGCGCTTTCTCAGCACCCCCCATCCCCCACATCCTCAGAGGCCCGCTCAGCCAGGGACATTCCACCCCAGCAGGACAACTAGAACACACCCAAGGCAGCACACCCGTGGAACCTGGCAGCCATGAAAAATCTGGCGCCCGAGCACCACCCCCAATCGGCTCTCCGGCTGTCCAGTTCCTGGGGCTGGCAGCCTCCGACCTGAGTGGCAGCCAGCGTAAGCTTGGTGTGACATACAAAGCCAAGGTCCTGAGGTCACTTGACCGAATAAAGGCAAGGTTCAAGGAGTTCATGTGTAAATCTGTATGAGGCCGAACTGGCTTAACTTGAAGCTGAGTGCTGGTTACACAGGGAACCCAACAGGGTCCCGCCCTGACTTCCATATCCAGGCCATCCACTGTGCCAGAGCAGCTGCGGGCCGGGGTGGGTCTGAACACTGATCCCAAAGAGGGAGCTCCAAAGCCTTGAATGGTGTGATTGCAGGAGGCAGAGGCTACGAGCAGGATGGTGGCCCCCAGCAGCCACACCATGCTTGGCCTTGGAATCCTTCCAGCATCCCGTTGCCCAGAGGGTGGGGAATTCACCGCCACTGACTTGAAACTCAGACCTCCACTTGCACATAGGTTTTCAACTCCTTGCTCCCTCTCTACTTCTTCTGGCACCCCTTCACCCCAAGTATAAATGTTGGTAGGCTTGTAGTTGTCCCAGAGGCTTCTTATAGTATCCTCATTTTTTAATTTTATGGTTTTTTTTTTTTTTTTTGCTGTTCTGATTGGGTGTTTTCTGCTTTCTTATCTTACAGATCTCTGATTTGATCCTGTGCTTCATCTACTGCATTGCTGATTCCCTGTAATATATTCTTCCTTTAAGTTAATGTGTTCTTCATTTCTTACCAGTTCTTTTTTCCAGTTCCATTTCTATGTTTCTTAGAGCTCTTTGTTGATGTTCTCACTAAGTTCATCTACTCTTCCCCTAAGTTCATTGAGCATCCTTATGATCAGTGTTTTGAATTCTGCATCTAGTAGATTGCTTGTTTCCATTTTGTTTAGTTCTTTTTCTAGAGTTTTGTTCTGCTCTTTCATTTGGGACATGTTTCTTTGTCTCCTTATTTTGGCAGCCTCCTGTGTTGGCTTCTATATTAGGTAGAGCTGCTAAGTCTCCTGGTCTTGGTAGAGTGGCCTAATGTAGTAAGTGTTCTATAGGGCCCAGTGGCACAGGCTCTCCAGTCACCCAAGCTGGTCAATCCAAGTACAAAGCCTCTGTAGGCTGCATTCACCTTCCTGTTGTAGTTGAGCCTTGATTGCTGTGGGCACATCAATGAGAGGGATTTACCTGTAGGCCACTTGGCTGGCCATGACCACTGTGGAGGATCTGCTTTGCAGGACCAACTCTATAGAACAGGACTCACTGCATTGAGGTTCTGGTGCCTGCTGATTCTGCCCCACCTTTTTTAAAAATTATATTTATTTATTTATTTTTAGAGGGGAAGTGAGAGAGAAAGGGAGAGAAACATCGATATGTGGTTGCCTGTCACACACCCCCTACTGGGGACCTGGCCCACAACCCAGGCATGTGCCCTGATGGGGAATCAAACCAGCGACCCTTTGGTTTACAGTGTGGCGCTCAATCCACTGAGCCACACCAGCCAGGGCTTGCCCCCCTGCCTTTTTAAATAAGGCTTTATTTGAACCAAATTGATGACATAAGCATGGGACAAGATCTCAAATGTTCCCGAGAATAACAGTTTTGTTTCTTCTTTTATGCATTTGAAATTAAGGAGGGGATGTAAGGAATATTAGAGGAAGTAAGGCAGGGATTGGATTATAGGATAGTTAACAAGATTATGTGCTCTTTTGGGGGTTAATACCTTACTTCTGACACTTCAAAAGTGTGTTAACCTATACCAGGGGTGTCAAACTCATTTTCACTGGGGGCCAGCCACATCAGCCTCGCAGTTGTCTTCAAAGGTCCAAATGTAATTTTAGGACTGTATAAATGTAACTGTTGCAGGCCAGCATACACCAGATCCATAAACGCTGATTTGTGGGGAACTAGCCCACACCCATTTCTCGGCACAGTCGGATATGGGTGGGACACCGCTGCACAGCGGCAGGCGACCAGGGGCAGTTCATCCCAAATCTAGCTTATGGCTTGCATGATGTGGCTGTGGCAATGCTCATTTGACCTCTAAAAACAAGGCTTCTAACTGCTAGCCTGCTCCCCCACATGAAAGGGTTAAGGGGAGGAATTAAGCCATTTAGCAAACCAGCAACCTGAACACTAAAAGCAGAAGCAACTGCTAACTGCTAGAGAAGCCATTTACTAAGAAATGTCTTATACAGTCTTTCCAAAGCTAGAAATTTACTACTGAGCAGGAATGTTTTATTACCAGGACCAGATAAATAGGAAAGTTAGAAAGCTTTTAGCTGAAAATAGTAGGTTTTAGTAAAAGGTTAAACAAAACAATAGATTCACATCTCAGAAAAATGTAAATAAAACCTTCCTGTGGCCTGATAGGTAGCCAAACATCTAAGCTCTGACAAATGTAGTTAATGGTTAAGAATGCCTTGCCTATGTGATGTTTTCTTTAAGTCTCAAAAGGACAAAGAGCAACCTCTGCATACATCTTTAACTCAGAGAGATCTAAGACTTTAAAACTATATGTTTAGCCATTAACTAGGACCTAAGAGTTTGTAGTTTAATACTGTTTCCTGGCTAATAGATAGCTTAGCAAACCTCCTTATCATACCGTCCATTTGTTTAAGCCCAGGAAAAAATTAAGGTACTCTGTAACTAGTTTTGTAAGTCAACCTTCTCCTGCCATTAATAATTTGCAAGTATTCATCTGTTTTTTCTACTGCTTGTAAAAAGAAAACCCTTTAAAAATAAAGAAAACCTTTTGGAGGGTGTCAGTCTGGCCCTCGAGGCTGGCTGGCCCGGCCTGCTCCCCGAAGCCTGGCCGTTTCTCCTGCACCCCAGAGAGTGTCTGGAGTCGTCTCATTTCACCTTACTCTCCTCCTTCGGGGTAACCGGAGAAGTGTGGGGGCCGGCCCCCCGCATGTAACTACTCCTTAACTAGGGGCAAGTAGCTTGATGCTGCCACCAGGTAGAAACAAGGTGTCGGGTGGGATAAAACAAGGCAGAGGGCCGGGTTCGGCCCATGGGCCTCATGTTGGCCACTTGTGGCCTAGACAGATGCACAGGAACAACAGACAGGACTGCTTTAAAACCTTTCATTAAAAAAGTTTTAGGCCTGGGTTGTGGCCATCCACCATAACTTGCCCAGTTAGGAATTTATGATTAGATCACCCTGTGAGGTTACTTTTCATAGACTTCTTTATTTTTCCACAGTCCACCTTTTGGGTTTGTTTGTCTGTTAACATTTTGGATATAATCAATCCAAAGGATGCATTGATGACCCACTTTCTGGGTCTCATAGCCCTCGGAAGATACAGCCAGTGTGGTGTCACAGTCCTCAGAAGGCTCATTCCTAGGAAGCCTCGGTATCGATATCTTATCAACCACTGCGGACGGAATCTGAGTTAAAGCAGATTTTTTTCTAAAAAATGGAAGGTACATGGAAGACAATTAAGTCTATGGCCTTCACTGTGAAAAAAAACATTCTGGATCATTTCTGTCCTATGAACTATCCTGATCCCAGTTTTACCTTTTCATCTTTCTGTATTTGGTATTTAGTATAATATTGACATGAGCCATGAAAAGAGTATTATCAGATATCTCGTACATGTTCAGTAGTCATAAACAGTTGGACTAAATGGAAAAACTCAAAGGACAAATATAACTATTAATATGACTAATATCGTTAGCAAACAGATAAAGACAATCAAACAAAATGGATTCTAAGTTCAGTATCAATCCGTAGATACACAAGCCGTGTTAATGTCTTGGGATAGCTGTCTCCCTTTGGTGTCAGCAGTTCCTCATCTTCAAGGAGTCTTTGACAGGCGTAGATATTCATTCATGGTTAGGCACCTGAGTAGATTCTTTCCAACAAGGTTGGAAAGTGTCTTTTATTCGATGTCCTTTCCAGTAAACTATGTCACCAGATGGCAGTCAACCATCTTTAAAGTCTTTGTCTCCTGGGAGCTCACCAAATTCACCTGATGCGAGACAAGGAGCTGGTGGGACACAATGGGACCTTGCTTATACCTAGCACCAGGTCCATGAGGTGGTCCTGGGTATACTTCTTTGAATTCTTGCCAGCTACCAAGTAAATTGATGCCAAACCTGTGGAGAATTTTTATAAGAGTTTATTTAAGCCAAACCAGTGATACATGCCACTAGATCTCAGATGTTCCCTGAGTCTGCCCCTTCAGTGTGTAGCTTGTGGAGGTGGTCGGGTCGTGCTGAGGTGTGGTCTGAAGCTGTCCACTGTGTGCTCTGGCTCTGGGGCCTCCCAGGAGGTGCAGGCTGAGGTCTGTCACTGTGTGTGCCCTGCCTGGGGCCACCCAGCCTGACCTACAAAGCGATCTGCAGATGGCTGCTACTTGTGCTGGGCTTGGAAGTACCCAGGAGAGACTAAGCTGCAAATCAAGGCTAGCTTTGCCAGGTCTGCGGCCACTTAACAAGAAGTACGAGGCTCCCTGAGGCCAGGTGCCATTTAAGAGATTTTAGGAAAGTCCACAGCATGAGCCAATACAAGTAGTTTGTATGGAAAAACCACTGAAAATGGCCTAGCAATCCCCAGTCTTCTTAACTTTTCCTGTTGTGGGAGACTAATCAGTAGGCTAAGTCCTTTAGTGTTTGGGGATGGTAGAATGGAAATTCTCAGATCAATTCTAGGGTCACTTTTAAGCATTTTTAAGGTTTAAAGTGTATCTTGAGACAACTTTCGATGAGGGGGGAGCTTAGAGAATAAGATTATGCCTTTGTGTATATCAGTAGGCAAATATATAAAAATTCTTTATTTACTGAAGAATATTTAGTGGGAAAGTATGTATTACTCTATGTATAATAATTGTAGACACACATCCTTTCCCTTAAGCAACACAGATGACCAAAAAAAGAAAGCAAGAGACTCAGTGTTTTTAAGGTGAAGGAAAATATATACACATACACACACATGCACACACAAAGACTTATTTTATGAAAGCTAGAAAATTGTTTTCAAGGAGAAATGTATGATCTACAGTTACAATGTTTAGATATTTGGCAATTGGAAAAAATAATTTTTTGGTGAAAATAGGAAAACAGATCGACATAAATGTACATTAGGGTAGTGACTTTCATTTCTTGTACATACACAGTGAAATAGTTCTGGGCAATAAATTCTTGGAAAAGTAGGGTAGGATTGGATAAATGTCATAGTTTATGACTGAATACATATAAACAGGTGAAAACTCAAGATGGAGAGGTAATAATAACCACCTGATAAAGAGAGTTAAAACCCTTTCACCCTACAAAAAAAGATTGTGCTAGAGTTATAACTTGATATTATCGTTTGATTTTTTAAAAAGATATTGGTTACATTTGTGGCTACTGTGGGTACATAAAATAAAGGATGGAATGCCCTTGTTCCCTCAATACAAAGAAGTATTTATCATTTAAAATCTTAACTGTAAAAAAATTGATGCTTTAGATTTGGGAATAACAAGATTATTGAAAAATGTGACACAGCCACTATTTCTGCAGTGGTGTCTTGAAAATAAAAAGTAGTTGATAATGGAGAATTAAATAACTATTTCAAGACAGCTACCAAACTAAAGTTCAGTTCCACAGTGTTAACAACATGTGAGTCTTCAGGCCTTTCCTTTATCCCCCAGACACCCTAAAGTGTCTGTTTTATGTCTAAATTTCAGGTTTTTCATACCTTTTATTTTCACTTATCTAAGCCTCACCCTGCCCCTGTACAGGAGTCGTGCTGTGAGGTTACTGCAGCCTGCTTTGATTTTCTGTCTCGATTTCCTTAGCACACACACTACCTTAATACCTCTTCTCTGTTGTGTCTGAGGCCAAACAACTTCTTCTGTTTGTTTGTACACATTAGTTAGCAAGTGCTGGGTAATTAGGAAGCATTATGGAAAACAAGTTTAAAGGGAATTCAGAAGAGCAAGCAATTAGTAGTGTGATAATGGTGTTTGGAGGAAGTGGACATGAATGGGGACCCAAACCAAAGAAAGACTACGTCCCAGGGAAGATAAGATTGCGAGGGCTAGGGCCCATGTGTTTATAGCCAGATATTTGGACTATAAGTGCCGTTTAAAATTGGATGAATGAACTAAGGAACAGATGTGTATAGTGGCTTGACCAAGTTTGTTGGACTTTTATTTTATTGAATTTACTGGGATGACATTGGTTAACAAAATTACATAGATTTCAGGTGTACAATTCTATAATTATCATCTGTATATTGTTGGACTGTTCCTTGTAAGTCAGTCATTTATCACATATTTTTTGAATTCTAGGGTACAAAGACAAAGAAATGGTATTTTCAGGAACTCAAATTTTAGTAGGGCAGAAAGAAATGTAAAAGATTTGCTAACTCCAGTAGGAAGTATGCACAAGGTCTGTGAAAACACAGAAGGAAGCTGCAGAGGGGATTTGTGTAGGATAGGCCAGTTCTCAAAGACCTTAAATTTCATACTCAATTGTTTAGACAGTACTTTGGTTATCAGTAAAGCAAGAGACTGACAGAGCAACTTTGTGAAGTTTAGGACAGTACTGACCCTTCCTAGGATTTCCCTGTGGGATTTAGTAAGAGATCTGAGAGTTCCCCTGGCCTAGCCCCATAATTATACTTCAGGTTCAGCTGACAGCAAAAGTCAGGATATAATTGGGAGAGCTAGCCATCTCTAATTAGTTTGGAAGTACTATCTCAGAAGGTAGTAACTCTTTAATGTTAAAAGTTTATAAATACCAAACTGAGATGCCCTAAAATATATACAAAACATATACATATGGAAACCTAAAATATATACATAACTTGAAAAAATAGTGTGCATTTTAAAGGTGATAATTATGTTGAAAATCTAAAAGAAAGAACAAGAAAGAGTATTGGTTGAATTTTGTGAGTTTTCAAAGGTATTTTCAAAGATCCGTAACTAAACATAGTATTTTTGTCCCAAATTAATGCTTATTTCCAGTCATTTGGCCCTTCAAAAATCACAAGGAAGAAAAGTATTACAGATTATTCACCAACAACCGGAACTTGTCGAATGAGCCCATTTTCTTCTCCCACAAGGTCTAAAGAACAGGAGCACAAAAATGGACCATCAAATGGTTAGTTAAACATTCTTTTTCACTTATTGTAATATTTTTCTAGTTATTGGTTAAATCAAAATTTTGATTTAATAATATATGGATATTACTGCAGCTGATTTTTCTCTTCTTAAAGAATTCAACATAGAAAAGGCTAGACGATAGATATTACTTTGGACATAAATGTAAACTTTCCAGGTACTTATTTTAAAATGGCTACTGCAGACTTTGTTCCCTTACTATCTTATCCATTCAGTAGAAATTATGGCCTGACTGCCTTCAGCTACTATCAATTATAATGGTCACAGATATGCCTCTTAACAAGCTATCCATCATGTGCATAAATTAAAGGGCACATACTTCAGGGACCACTGCTCTATGCAGTTTAAGAATGATACTCCTAAATGTTATTTTTATACATGTTGTCCATTTAGTCTTATCCACACTTTATATATCTTTATAAATAGCTGCTTTTATTATATTTCATTCCTTTCTTTTCCTTTACAATTTTAAATGCATTTTCAAAAAGTCTGTAGAATTTTCTGTAAGTGAATAACCTAATTTAATATGAAATGTTTTATTTTAAAATTTTGTTAGTTTAAATTTGACCATCTATATTTCTTCTTCTCTGTTAGTTGATTGCTAAAATATTTATTTAAAAGATATAGAAATCTAGACTTCATAGGTTTAATTTTTAATATTGGAAAAGGTTATGAATCAGTGACATGTCAAGTTTCTATAATATAAAATTTTAAGTAGGCTTAAATTTAATAAAATACATTTTAGATATGATTAGCCTAATTCATATTTTATTGTTTCACATTTATTGAGTGCTAAGCATATACTAGAAGCTACACAGAAACACAGACGTCTTCATATTTTACCTAATTTGTTGTAATGAAACCCATAATGAGATCTTAAACTTTTGAGTGACTTATTTTACTTTAATCAAATGCTTTTTATGTTAAAGCTATTACTATTTATTAGGTTTGCTTTCACAAAAATATATAAAGATGTACATATTTTCTTCAAGTTCTATAGTTCTGTTTTTCATACATTTTTGATATATTGTTTAAAATTAAAAATTAGTGCCTTAGAGATGGTACATTTCCGTATTGAAATGTGAATAGGTTCTAAGTGGATATGTACTGGATTTCCATATTGAAATTAAATATAGACTTAAGGGAACATTCCTTTTGTCCATAAAAAGATTAGTCACATGATTCTAGTTGACATTTAAGTGGATAATTATCACAGATTATAGTACTAAGTAAGCTCTTTTTTAAAAAGTCATATAGCAAGGGTTCCTGGGGAGCTGGTAATATTCTGTTTCTTAATCTATATTGTGGTTACACTGGGTCACTCTGTAATTTTTTATTAAACTGTACATGATGTGTTTTATATACTCTGATATATATATCTCACATACAGAAGTCTGAAAGTAGGAGAATTCTGTCTAGGTTCTTATATCAGGTTATGTCATCTTATACATGTTTTAGAAATTAAAAAGCCTGACTCTTATGAAGTAATTTAAGTTCCAAATGAAGTCATAACTTCTATTAACAATTCTCACTTTTTAAATATTGTACAAAACATAAGGTATGATTTAAATAAGGACTTTTATGTAACATTTTCAAGGATATTGAGTTACTACTCACTTCCCCTCACACTTGGGATATAATTCAAAACCTTATCATGACTTTTAAGGCCATATATCATCTAATACCTGAGCATATCACCTGTCTCACTCTACTGCCCTTCCCAAGTTTACACTACTTTAGCCATTCTTTCCTGCTGTTCATTAATCATGCTGAGCCCCTTCCTACCACAAGATCATTGTACTTGTGGTTGTCTCTGGAATACCCTTTCTCTAGATATTTATATGTTCATTCAGTATACACTTCAACCATGTGGTATGTAAACAATTTACTTAATATTAAATTTAAATTCATTTCTAGCTATAAAAGGAAGAAAAATCTGATTCTAAGTCTTCCCTCTTTCCCTCTACTTAGACTCTGCATGGACCATAAATGGGGTGACTGGTTCAACCTTATACATTTAAGATATATATATATTTTATACACACACACACACATGCATTTATCATATGTAAAAGCTATACAAAGTGAAATTGTGTGTGTGTGTGTGTGTGTATTTGTATGTCATTGCCTTGCTGCCCTCCCCATCCCTTAGCAAATTTCTCCAAATTTTTATGCTTTCAGAGGAGAGGAAGACTAGTACATCTTTTTCTCATCTTTACTCCCCAAAATGCATCAGAGTTATTTTTTTAATAATTAGGGTAGAAGGATAAACAACAAATGTGCATAGTAAAAGTGAATACTTATAATTAGACAATAAATCTGTACAAATCACTCAGATTGCAGCAGTGTAACAACACAGAGATATAAACAGAATATGATTAAAACAATGAAGAGAAATGATAGAAGAAGAAGCTCTTTGTTCAGGCCAAGATGGAGGTATAGGTAGATACGCTCACCTCCTTGCACAGCCAAAAGAAGGAAACGACTGATTTAAAAACAAAAAACAACCAGAACTTCCAGAAAATTGAACTGTGTGGAAGTGAGACAACCAAGAAGTTAAAAAAGAAACATTCATCCAGACCGGTAGGAGGGGTGAAGAGGACTTGCAACAAGACAACGGCTGGCAGGCCGGGCAGGTGAGGTGTCAGCTGGCGGACCAGGTGGTCCCACATTCACCTGCAGATAAACCGGGAGGAACTACTGAGGTTCGAGACAGACTGCACAACCCAGAGTTCCAACTTGGGAAAATAAAGCCTCAGAACCTCTAGCTGTAAAAACCTGTGAGGGTTGTGGGGGCAGGAGAAGCTGCCAGCCTCTTGAAAACAGGTGGAAAGCTGAGCAAGCAGTATTGTTCCGTCTCTGACCCCTCCCTCACATATAGTGCCACAATGCAGCCAGGTTGTGGGTTGCCCTGCCCTGGTGAATACCTAAGGCTCCACCCCTCACAACGTAACAGGTGTGCCGAAACAAAGAAATATGGCCCAAATGAAAGAACAGAGCAATATTCCAGAGAAAGAACTAAATGACAAGGAGATAGCCAACCTACCAGATGCAGAGTCCAAAACACTGGTAATCAGGATGATCACAGAAATAATTGAGTATGGCCAGCAAATAAAGGAAGAAGTGAAGGCTATACAAAGTGAAATAAAGAAAAATATACAGGAAACCAACAGTGGAAGGAAGGAAACTGGGGCTCAAATCAATGGTTTGGAACAGAAGGAAGAAAGAAACATTCAACCAGAACATACTGAAGAAACAAGAATTCAAAAAATGAGAGGCTTAGGAACCTCCAGGACAACTTTAAACATTCCAACATCCGAATCATAGGGGTGCCAGAAGAAGAGAAAGAGCAAGAAACTGAAAACTTATTTGAAAAAGTAATGAAGGACAACTTCCCCAATCTGGAAAGGAAGTAGACTTCCAGGAAGTCCAGGAAGCTCAGAGAATTCCAAAGAAGTTAGACCCAAAGAAGCACACACCAAGGTACATCATAATTACATTACCCAAGATTAAAGATAAGGAGAGAATTTTATTTTACTTTCTTTTTTCCGAAGGAGGGGAGGGGAGGGAGAAAGAGAGGGAGAGAAACAGCAATGTATGGTCGCCTCTCACGTGGCCCCCACCGGGGACCCGGCCACAACCCAGACATGTGCCCTGACCAGGAATCGAACCGGCAACCCTTTGGTTCCCAGCCTGCGCCCAGTCCACTGAGCTACACCAGCCAGGGCAGGAGAGAATTTTAAAAGCAGCAAGAGAAAAGGAGACAGTTACCTACAAAGGAGTTCCCATAAGACTATCAGCTGATTTCTCAAAAGAAACCTTGCAGGCAAGAAGGGGCTGTAAAGAAGTATTCGAAGTCATGAAAGGCAGGGACCTACATCCAAGATTCTCTGTCTGGCAAAGCTATCATTTAGAATGGAAGGGCAGATAAAGTGCTTCCCAGATGAGGTCAAGTTAAAGGAGTTCATTATCACCAAGCCATTATTATATAAAATGTTAAAGAGACTTATCTAAGAAAATATGAACAGTAAAATGAGAACAAACTCACAACTATTAACTGAACCTAAAACAAAAACAAAAATGAACTAAGCAAACAACTAGAATAGGAACAGAATCGCAGAAATGGAGATCACATGGAGGGTTATCAGTGGGGGAAATTGGAGGGGGATAGAGGGGGGAAAAGGTACAGGGAACAAGTAGCATAAATGGTAGGTACAAAACAGATAGGAGGTTAAGAATGGTGTAGAACATGCAGAAGCCAAGGAACTTGTATGTACCACCCATGGACATGAACTAAGTGGGGGAATGCGGGTGGGAGGGGGTGTGCAGGGCAGAGGGGAATAAGGAGGGAAATGGGACAATTGTAATAGTATAGTCAATAAAATATATTTTTTAAAAAAGATTTTAAAACTTGTTCCTATGCTGCCTCTTAAATGTTTTCGTAGATAAAAAGCTGTTCCACTTTTCTCATTGATACCTTTCTATTCAATATTATAGGTAATACTTTAAGAATATTATATTTTTTCCATAGGACTCTGTAAAGGTATTTTGAATTTAGTAAACACCATTAACATTGTTATTTTTCATGAATTTTTCCTCTAAAGGGCTTCTTCATTCTCCACACTTGTTTACTAATACTAATTTGGTTAATTAAGAAAATAACAGGATTCGCCCTGGCTGGTGTGGCTCAGTGGATTGAGCGCGGGCTGGGAACCAAAGTGTCGCTGGTTCAGTTCCCAGTCAGGGCACATGCCTGGGTTTCAGGCCAGGTCCCCAGTGAGGGACATATGGGAGGCAACCATACATTGCTGTTTCTCTCCCTTTCTTTCTCCCTCCCTTCCCCTCTCTGTAAAAATAAAATAAAATATTTAAAAAAAAAAAAAAAAAAAAGAAAATAACAGGATTCGATTTGCCTGTTAGCCTGCAAGCTCCAACTTCATCTGGCAATAACTGTTTTAGAAAAAAGTTACTAACGTGTATGTGACATCTTACACAAATCATTTGAATCTCTCTAGGTCAATCAAAATTTTCTTCAAATCATAACTTTCGGTTTGGGACCAAATGATGCCTGAGATGTGTGTCAGCTACGAAGTATGTATATCTAGAAGCAGCTCAATACTAGCCTAGACCTGTTTGAACTTTAGATTAATCTGTTAATAGATAAGCATAGCATCATGGTTAAGAGCACCATCTTTACAGCTAGCTGACTGAGTTTAGGGCCTGACTCTGCCACCCACTAGTTTTAGGACCGCCAAGGGTAAATTATATAAGTCATTCTGTGCCTCTATTTCCTCATCGGTGAAATGAGAGTAAGAGTGACTACCTCAGAGTTGTACAGATTAATTAGTTAATATATGTAACATTTAAAAAAAAAATTGCCTAGCCCTAAAAATACTATATAAATGAATGTTATCATCATCATCATTGGTTGTACTTCTAAATGTTATGATCCATTGTAAGCTATCTTCATTAGTTAGCGAAGGGGCTCCCTGGAGCCTTAGTAGAATGTCCACATACAATTTTGAATATAGTCCACTATTTAGTGATGGTACGTTTATTACTACAGTTTTGCAGAATTGCATCTAAAGGGAGTCAAGTACACAACTGTTTATTATACATAACCTAGCAAGAAAAAGACCATATAACTTTTTAACATATGTTAATTGCTAATAGAATGGAATGAAATAAAGTAGCTATTAAGTAACTAGAAGACTCCTAATGATATATTGGCATCTACTAACAGTCTTTGATTACTGATGCAAGTGTTATTCTTAGAGACTTTAAAACTCTTCCTACTTATCAAGTGGAAATATATAGTAAAAACGTAAGTTCTTCCATGGAAAGATTGAGATTAGTACTATTGATTTTATAGGAGGAGATTTGACTGATCCTCCTACAGTAAGAAAACTTTAGAGAAATATTGAATGGGCGAAAATTTAAATAAAGCATTCTTTTATTATTTCTCACCTAACATTACTGATGGGTGCTAAAATGTGAAAATTAAATATAAGGTAAAAGAACAATTTTAATATTTAATTGTGGAGATTTATTGAATACAGATACTATAGTACACAATTCAGGAAATTAATTAATACTAATTTTTTGAAATAAAGGTTTAATGTGTACTGTGGGTTTTCATTTGTGGTTTTCTACAAAACATACATTTCCAGCTTGATTTTTTTTCTTTAGAGAGACAGCTTCAAATAGACTTATTTCTTCAAAGTTCTCCAAAGTTATAAATGTTACCTTTTTACCCTTACATTTTTCATTAAATAAACTCATAACCATATTAATTTATTCTGTTAAATTTAAGGATGCAGACAAGTAATGAAAGGTTAATAAATAAGAGAGGTAACTAGTCCTTTAGCAAAATTTCTAAATCACAAGATTTTTGGCATTAAAATCTAATTTGAGATGACAATTTAGTTATAATTTTTTAGAGAAGGTATAAAGTTCAAAGTAAGTGAGGAAATTATTAATCACCTTCTGAACCAACTTACTCAATGAAATTATAAATACCAGATCATAGGAAATATGCTTTAAATAAGTTTTTTCCCTAGTAATAGGAGCAAGTATAATTAATGGAATAAAAATTAAATTAAAGAAATGCAAACCAGTATTGTAGTCTGTTCTAGATTATATATTTCTTAATATTTAATAAATTACACTTGAAAATGTAAAGAAACTGCCTTCGCATTATCTGTATAATTGATCGCATCTGAAAGTATTGGAGCCTTCTGTGGTATAATCCTCCAGCTACACTGTTCAGTACATGTAGAGCATCTGGAATGTGGCTTGTCTGAAATGAGGTGTGTGCTGTAAGTGTAAAGTACACACCACACATCAAAGATCTGGTGTGAAAAAATAATCATCTCATTAACAATTTTATATTCTATGTGTAAAATTATAGTATTTGGGGTATATTGGGTTAAATGAAATATCAAAATTTATTTTGCTTGTTTTTTTCCTTTTTTTTTCTTTTTTTTTCTTTCTGGTAGCTTAAAATGACAGAAGTTTATTCTCTCACAGTTCTGGAGGCCCGAAATCCAAAAATCAAGGTGTTGGCAGGATTGGTTCTTTCTGGAGGCTCTGAGAGAGAATCCATCCTGTGCCTCTCTCCTAGCTTATGGAGGCTGCCAGCAAACCATGATGTTTCTTGGCTTGTGGCTCTGTTTTTACTTTTTAGAAAAATTTTGCTAGTAGAAGATTTTAAATTACATTAAGTGGCTCACACTGTATTTCTCTTGGAGAGTCAAATAGTTTGTCACAATATATTACATCAAACAGTTTTTTTGAAAAGTAATGAGAACATTGAGTGAATAATAGTTCTTGTGCCAGTTGTTGAACAAATGGAACAACATAAAAATATGTAATAGTATGAGGGGAGTGTCATCATTTAAACATTTTAAGAAGTGATTTTTCTTTAGTGATTGTCATTAGTAGTAAAGAGTTTAGATTATTCATTCATTTGCTTGTTTATTCATTTAATAAACATCAAAGGCCATATATATAAGACACTGAGAATCTTTAACTATGCTAATGTGTCTTGAAATACTTACACATCAAATATGTTTAAAGTATATAGTGTATATTGTACTGTAATCTAGAACAAACAACTAAATGGTTAGCTCATAAAACCATTGTTTACTTGACCAGTAATAGATGTAAACATTAAGTTCTACTAGAGCTATGAAATCAAACTAACATTTTTAACCCGACACACATATGAAGGATAACTTAGTTTCTCTAGTTTTCTATTTAATATATAAACCCTAATGGAAATTTTTTTCAAAAGATTGTTTTTTCTAGCCCTGGCTGGTGTGGCTCAGTTGGTTGTACATTGTTCCTCAAACCAAAAGGTTGCCAGTTCAAGTCCCAGTCAGAGCACATGCCTGGGTTGTGGTTTCAGTCCCTGGTCAGGATGGGTACAGAAGGCAACCAATCGTTTTCCTCCCACATCAGTGTTTCTCTCCCTCTCTTACTCCCTCACTTCCCCTCTCTAAAAAAAAAAAAAATTCTTTTATATATCATCATGAATAAAAAATAGAAAAACAGGAAATTAAAAAACATAAAATAGCTATTGAAAAGTTATTCATAATAGTGAACATTTTTTCCCATAGCAAATTTCAGGATACTTTTTTTCCAACTTTCCTTTTATTTGTCTACCCTTTTATTTTTTATTTAAAATTTGGTGATCAGAATTTATATAAAATTTGACAATTTTTCCCTTAATGTTCTTTTGTATTGTACATGTATAGGAAAGAGAAAAAAAATGAATCATCTCAGTTTAACCAAGAGAAAGAAATCTACAACAGAAGATGATGAGTAAGTTCATTGTTTTTGAAATAATATACATGTATCTTGGAAGAGAGGGGTCATATTTGTTAGTGATAATTTAAGAGAAATTATTTTCTTACAGAAATTCATAAAGAGTTATACCTGAGTTGAAATATTCTTTCTTAAAGAAGTGAAATATTTTGTTTGTGATATGTTTTGCAGTGTTCACATGATGGTGATATGTGATACCTTAATTTTAATGCTCATTGAGCCAACTTTTCCCAACTTGTACATAAGAGACCAGTTTAGGGTAAAACTGAGGAGCTCTTTTCAGATTTACATAGATGGAGAAGTAATATGTTGTCTGGGAACATAACTTC
Organism: Micronycteris hirsuta; assembly: GCA_004026765.1. Taxonomy (NCBI): domain Eukaryota; kingdom Metazoa; phylum Chordata; class Mammalia; order Chiroptera; family Phyllostomidae; genus Micronycteris; species Micronycteris hirsuta. The sequence continues at coordinate 58,478 of PVJI01005186.1, read as the reverse complement.
TAACAAACAGCTGGTTCAAGAGCCAAGAACACAGTGAAGCCTACAGATTAAGCAATCCAGAGGAACCTAGAAGGCTTACATGCCAACAACCAGCTATTTTCATATTGGCTTTCCAAAGGTCCTTTGAATGAAGTCATTATCTGCAGGAGGCTACTGCCTATGTATTCGGGAAAGAATATTTATTCACTGCGGCTGGAGAAATTGAATTAAGGAGGACAGTGATCAAATATTCAAAGTAGTTTATATGTTCAGCTCATTTACCCTTTCAGCTGTATCTTCTTTGTGCCACACAATATCATAGATGGGTAGAGATGAGGAAAATGAAGTTTCTACCTGTTGGAAACTTGTGGTCTTATGTTAATATACCTACTCCAACTTAGAAGTGGGTAATGTTTCAAAGTGTTTTTAAACCATTGGAGTGGAACTTAGAATGGATTTTCCATACAAATAGTGTTGTAACTTGTGGTTATACCACCAGGTCAGGGCCTCAAATGGATTTTTCCCATAATGTAGCTGAGCTACATTAAGAGATGGAAAGTGAGTGCCATTTAGAGTATGGGGAGGATGCAGAGTTTCTCAGAGAAGTCCTCTTGTTTGGCATCTCCTACATCCAGCCCCATACCCCTTTACCTGCTCTTCCTGGCTGCTTTCCCTAGCCATACTGCCCCAGCTCCAAATATTTTCATGTGCCCTACCCCAACATACTTTTGTTATAAATTACTACTCCCTCCTTCCCCTATTTAAAGTTCTCATTTCCTCAGTGAAACCCATCTGAACTAGATATTACTGTATTTTGCCATGTATAATGTGTACCCATGTTTTTGGCCCAAACTTTCAGGAAAAAATATTTTAATTTTTTAATTCATTTTATTTATTTATTTATATTTAGAAACAAAACCAATTATCATATTCCAGGGTATTATTTTCCATATGAATAATGTTATTGCTTTCTTGAGTTACACTTTTAACACATAAGCATAAATGAAAGAATTAAAAACATATAGATATGGAATTTGTACTACCCATGTATAATGCACAACCTTATTTTTTCCTCAAAAATTTGGGCAAAAAAGTGTGCATTATACGTGGCAAAATATGGTGAGAGGAAAGCATTTTTATTGTTTAACTTAATATATTTTAAAATAAGCAATATATGCACATAGTAAAAAAACCTCAAATTGTACCAAAGGACATACAATGAAAGCAAATAGCAAGTAATGATATTACTTATATGTAGAATCTTTATTTTATTTTTTTAATATTTTATTTATTTATTTTTAGACAGAGGAAAAGGGAGGGAGAAAGAGAGGAGAGAAACATCAATATGTGGTTGCCTCTCACATGTCTCCAACTAGGGATGTGGCCCGCAACCCAGGCATGTGCCCTGACTGGGAATCGAACCAGAGACCCTTTGGTTCCCAGGCCTGCGCTCAGTCCACTGAGCTATACCAGCCAGGGCTATATGTAGAATCTTTAAAAAAAATATTCATAAAAACTGGTGGCTGCCAGGGGATGGGGGATATGACAGATGTTATTTAAGGGTACAAAATTTGCAACCAGTAGTAAATAAGTCCAAAAGATCTAATGCACTGTATGGTGAATGTAGACAACAACATTTGTATTATAATCTTCAAATTTACTAAGGCTAGAACTTAATTATTCCATCCATTAAAGAGAAATGGTAATTATATAACATGATAGAGGTGCTAATTATCACTACAATGGCAGTCATATTACAATATGTAAATTTATTAAGTTAATGTGTCATATACCTTAAATTTACACAATATGTCAAATATATTTCTTTTTTTTTTTTTTTAGAAACTGTTTTCTGTAAACCTTATTTAATTCTGTTAGGAGTTTGTGGAAGAACAGCTTAAGACCACTCAGTGGTTGTTCCTACCTACTCAGTGATCTGGAGATATATTTCAATTAAAAAAAAATCTTAAAAAAGAACAAGAAAGTCGGAGGGCTTATACTTCCTGATTTCAAAATTCACTACAAACCTACAATAATTAAAACATTATGGTTCTGACATAAGGATAGGCACATAGATCAATGGAGTAGAATTGAGAGTCCAAAAATAAACCCATACATCTACAGCCAAATTGATTTTAACAACGGTGCCAAGTCTGTTTAATGGGGAAAGAATAGTCTCTTCAACAAATGGTGCTGAGACAACAGGATTTCTACATACCAAGGAATAAAGCTGAAAGAAAACAAAAACACTAACTTGAGAAGATACATGCACCCCCATGTTCACTACAGCATTAGTTACAATAGACAGGATACAGAAACAACCTAAGTGTCTATTAATGGGTGAATGGATAAAGAAAATGCAGTGTATGTATACACACAATGGCATATTATTCAGTTATAAAAAGAATGAAATCTTGCCATTTGCCACAATGTGGATAGACCTTGATAGCATTATGCTAAGTGAAATAAGTCAGACAAAGGAAAACAAATCTCACTTATATGGAGAATCAAAAACAAACAAAACCAAAAAACCGAGCTCATAGATGTAGAGAACAAATTGGTGGTTGCCAGAGATGGGGAGTACTGGATGGGGGAAATGGGTAAACGGGTCGGTCAAAGATACACATTTCCAGGTATAAAGTAAATAAGTCATGGGGATGTAATGTACAACATGGTTACTGTAATTCATAATACTCTATTGTATATATGCAAGTTACTGAGAGTAAATCTTAAAAGTTCTTATAAGAAAAATAATTTTTTAACTATGTACGGTGACAAGTGTTAACTAGACTGACTGGTGGTCATTTTGCAATACGTACAAATATCAAATCATTATGTTGTACACCTGGAATTAATATAATGTTCCAGGTGTACATTCAATGTACAATAATTGATATGTCAATTATACCTCAATTGAAAGGACAATATTAAAAAAAACAATAGTTGGACCCTACCTCACACCTTATACAAATATTATCCCATCATAAAAAGGAATGAAGTTCTGATATGTACTACAAAATGACCCTTGAAAACATATCGTAAGTGAAATGAGCCAGACGCTAAAGGATAAATACTGAACAATTCCAGTTGCATGCAATATCTAGAACAGACAAATTCAAAGAGACAGAAAGTAGATTAGAGATTTCGAGCCACTGAGAGTTATTGCTTCATGAGACAGTTTCTACTTGTGGTAACAGAAGTTTTGAAAATAGTGATGATATTTGCATATCATTGTGTAAATAATACCGTGAAACTGTACATTTTGAAATGATTAAAAAGACAAATTTTATATCTAGTTTGCCACAAAAAGAAAAATTTTCTTAAAAATAAAAGAACAGCTGAAGAAAACCTCCCTGAGAAAGCTTTTGAGAATATAATGAAATAAATAGACTTAAACACAGAGAAAAAATTTTTGACAAGGGGTGTCAAATTTTTTATATTGCCTAGTTATTTTTAATTAACCAGTCTTAAGAGAGAATGTTTTTAATTAACTTTGATATGCATAAGAATCACCTGGAAATGCATATTTCTATGCCCCATCTAGAAATATTCATCAGTAGGTCTTGATTGCAGCCTAGTACTTTGCATTTTTAACAGTCTCACCAAGGAATTCCGATTGTAGTGGTAAATGAATTACACTTCAGGAAGTATTGTGTATGGTTACAAACATCGGTCAGGAAACCTGGGTTCAATCCTGACTGTGCCCTTTTTATGTAACCCCGAATAAGTAATTTCTTTGTGCTTCAGTTTGCATATTTGTAAAATGGAGATAATACTCTTAAAGATAAAATAAGATATAGCTTGTAAAGTACAAGTATAGTGCCTTGAACTTAGAAAGAGTTCCAAAAAAATAAGGTAGCAATATATTTTACTATAATCCCACTATCATCATCCGAAATAATCAATTTAGATAAAGTTAGATAAATAGAGGTTCATTGACCTCTTTACCTTTTTCTGTAAAAAATACAATCTCCTACAGGTAGTGACTTTCAGCTAATTTTTTGGCGATGGAATTAAGAGTTCATTTGTGGCCTTTGAGAGTATAGTGTTTTTAGAGTCAAGGAAGAGATCTGAATAAAAGGGCTTAATTTCAGTACGGAGGAAGTGGAGGTTAGTTTAGACTGTTATTTTGAGCAATGGTTTCTGGAAAAATAAAATATTTACTAAATTGAATAAAAGGGAAGCTAAGCAGCATCAGGGGCCCAGCAAAATCATGTATTTATAATATTAACCATCAATACTGCTGTAAGATTTCTATAGCATTCACAGCTTAGGCCAGGGTGAATAAAACAAATAGGTAGGAAATACGGGATTGCACATTAGAAAGATGTGTGTGGCAGAGGGTTAGGGGTCTGAGATATTTAACTTTCTTTTCTTTTTCTTAATTGTTCCCAGCTTTATTGAAATATAATTAACAAATAAGATTATATATATTTAAAGTGTATAATGTTAATGAATATATGCGTACATTGTGAAATAATTACCACAATCAAGTTAATTAACATATTTATCACCTCACACAGTTACCTTTTTCTCTGGTGGTAAGAATGCTTACGATCTGCTCTCATAGCAAACTTCAAGTACACGATAAAGTGTTTTTAACTATAGCCACTACGCTGCACATCAGATCTCCAGGACTTATTTATCTTACAATATAAATGAAGGCTTGTACTCTTTAACCAGCATCTCCTTGTATCTCCCACCCAACTTTCTCAATTATTTAATTGGATTGAACCATAAAGTCTATGATTGGAAGGAAGTGGAAGGAAGTGAAAAGAAGAGAAAACTGAAAGATACGCATATTTCCCTTGGATCTAAGGATGGGTGGTCATTAGATGAGGGTTTTTTATTATATTTATTCATGTATCAAATATTTGTTGAGTACTTACCATACTACAGATACCATGCTGGGTAACGTTAGTTGTAACAGTAAGTAAGCTAGGCACTGTCGTTGCCTTCATGGAACTTAAAATTTGGTGAGGGACACAGATGTCAAACAATTGGAAGTAACAGAAGGCAGGAAATCAGGATCTTTAAAGGCCATCGTCATGCTTGTAGAGGTTTCACCTCTTCTCCCACTACATCCATGGCACCTGCACAGTCGGTATGGTAGTCGTCGTGGGGCGCATGCCAGGGAATCTCGGCGATATCACTGGGCTTCTTTCTTACTGGCTCTCCTTCCTTGGCTCCCTTCTTCCATATCTAGGGTGGCACGGTAGCAACTGAGTGAGTGCTGGCTAACCACTTGCATCACAGTTTTGTATTAGAACCAACAATTCAATGACAGTTTCTTTTTGTTTTAATTCTCTACTCCAAATACATCTGAGGAACTTTATAGAGAAAAAGAAAATGATGATGTTAAATTGAAATTAAGAATGGAAAATAACTGAAAGCAGTCAAGATAGGGAAAAAAACCCAACTGGAGCAGAATGTTAGTTTTGAAAATTACATTACATATGACTTTCTTGAGACTGAATTACTGTGAAAGAAATGAAAAGCATAATGAATGGATACGTCCCTGCCATGAACTTTATTTGTCTGAAGTATCTAATGTCAGTTGTTCTTCAGAGTAATGAGACTTTCTCTTTGAGGGAAGTGAGAGAACTCTGAATTTCACAGTGAGTGTTTTCTAAGCAAATTGGAAAATGCACCTAAAATCCTAAATTTTTGGCATGTGGCTTTCTCAAGAGAAAAGGAGATATTCCGTCTCAACATATCATAAGTATGTGCCCTGAGATAAGGGAATCTGGCACAAAAAAAAAAGAAAAAGTCAAATCTTAAACAACTTTTTTGTGTGTCAGACCAACAGGATTATTGTTTGTTTGTAAAAGTATCTTAGAAAACTAACCAAACACTTTTAAAATACTAGGTGCTGGATTTTTACTGCCAGCAAAGGGTTTCTGCAAGGAGGACCGCGATTTCAGATTGCCTAAGTTGTACCATAGTGACCGTTGGCCATAATACAGAACTGGCAGCAGTCACTGGATATCTGGATGCAGTGCCCATCAGCAGCTGCACAGTTCACAAGGACCTTTGTAAGATGAAGGATTTGATCCAGTTTAGTCCAGCCAGAGGTAAATCTGTTTAAAAAAAGAGTAGTGTTCTATAAAACATGAATGGCACCCACTGATACTTTGACTCACCATTGAAAGAAGGAGCAACAATAACTGAAATTTTGTAACACAATAAACTTGAGAAATGTGTTGTACAGGCAGAAATAAGAGATTGTTGGTTTTCAGATATAAGTAAATTAGTGAAGGAAAGTAAGGATGATATTAAAGACCATGTGACTGTAGCATATAATACTGTCTGAAGGCAGCAGGGTAGAGTTTGAATCACCCGTTAAAAATATAGAAAAATGCTATCAGCAGCAGTAAAATCCAGCCTCCAGCACAAGTGAGCTTAAATGTCGCAGGGGTAAATCGTACCTGCCGATACCCGTGGGTGACCGTGACCCGATGCGTGTATGAATCTCATACCAAGACACGTGGGGAAAGAGAGACCGGGGCCATGCGGCTGATTCCTCCCATCTCAGGAAAAAGCCCCGTCGCTTGCCCAGCCGGGGTTTTTACTAGGGGTATTAGCACACATTTACATTGGATTGATTATTCATAGGATTAAGCAGAACAGGGGTAAGATTACTCACAGCAGGGCATCAGGATGTAAATTCAGGTCTGGTGGCAGGCAGGACCAGGTTAAAGTAATAAGCAGGGTCAGCAAGCCAGAACTTTTTAAGATACATCTTTGCCAAATTCCTATTAAAGAGTTCCCATTCCACAGACATGATCCACACTTGCTCACACGGGAATCACACGGAGCTGTGCTCAAAACATGTAAATCCTAGAACATGCGTGTTAACATGCGTGTGGAAATCACTGCCACAGTTAAATATGACCATAGCCATTTTGTCTAGGATGGAGACAGTAGCAACCACACTTCCCCCAAAAGCTGCTCAGCAAGCACTTTAGCTCCAAAGATTATGAAGGCTCCCCCACTGAGTCGGAAGATGTGGAAAAGGAGAACACACTTCCTGAATTTCTCAAAACTGAACAGCTGGACAACTGTGATAAAACCATCCCATGTGTTGAGTTGCCATCGAGATGGCCGAACAGTCGATTTTATCTAGGAAGAAGGAGAAGAAAGGAAATTAAAATATAAATGAGAAGAGTAATGGAGTATCTGTTAGTCCACTTAGTCCTGCATTACAGACAGGTTTCCCTTCAAAAGCAGCTTAAGCATGTGAAGGATGTCTTGAAAACAATTTCCCCAGATAACTGATACTCAGTCCATACAACTTTCTGCTATTGTCAAAGCAGTGTGCTTAGCTCACCCCCTCAATAACTGTCTTAGCGACAGATAGAGGGTAGTAGGAGAGAATTACTGATAGGTCCTTTGGGGATGCTACATTGCACAACTCCTGAGGCACCATTCACATCTTACTTTACCTAAGCAGAGCCCCTTGGAATCATTCGAGGTGGCAACCCTGCAGGGTCCATCCTTCCCACACAATTATCTGAGGGTTAACAGGAAGCACCATCAGTTCCTTAAGGTGTGGTAAGACAGTGTGGAGAGGCTCTGTCACTCCAGTTCTCCCAGCAAAAGGGATGTGACATGATAATGGGCCTCTGGACCTCTAGGATTCCTTCTGTTAAAAATATTATTTATATTTGTTACTGTATTTTTCCCATTACCATTTAGCCCCCTTATTCCCCATCCCACCCTCAATCACCACACTGTTGTCCATGTCCGTGAGTCCTTTTTCCTTTTTGCTCAATCCCTCTACCCCCTAACCTCCCCCTGCCCCACTAGCTGTCATCTGCTCTCCATCTATGAGTCTGTCCCGATTTTCCTTGTTAGTTCAGTTTGTTCCTTAGATTCCACATATGAGTGAAATCATATGGTATTTGTCTTTCTCTGACTGGATTATTTCACTTAGTACAATGTTCTCTAGGTCCATCCATGCTGTTGCAAAGGGTAAAATTTTCTTTCTTTTTATGGCCAAGTAGTATTCCATTGTGTAAATGTCCCAAAGTTGTTTCATCCACTCATCTATTGATGGACGTTTGGGCTGCTTCCATATCTTGGTGATTGCAAATAACACTGCAATGAACATGGACTCTATCTTATTTAGTGAAAGGTTTTTAAGCAGCCCTGTCTATTATTCTTGTGCATCTAGGTTAACACACCTTTAAACTGTCAGATGTAAAAAAAAAAAACAAAAAAAAAACCTGTCAGATGTATAATCCTGTTTCCCAGACCTCTTGAAGAAATAGTCATCACACCAAAGGGATCACAATAATCTTGTTAACTATCCTGTACCTTGCTTTCTGTCACCTTCAGGTAATCTTTTTTACATTCCCTCCTTAATTCCAACTGTGTAAAAGAAACAGCAAAACTCATTTCCTAGGGCGTTTGAGATCATGCTTCCCAACATGCTTGTCTGGCTCAAATAAACTCAACATTCTCTACAGGTTTGGACAGTTCTTAGTTCTACAATCTGCTGCTGCTCAGTGGGAATGAGAGAAAGTGAAACTCTAAAAGGGTGGTTGATAATATGTATTGTGTTTGTAAAGGAATGAGGGAATGGAGGAGGAGCATTCACATCTCTAACTACTTTGAAATATGTAAAGAAAAGGAATAGAAAACAATGTAAAATTCTTTAAAAAGAAATAAAGTTCTGTTGTATTAAAATGTTTGATCTTGCTAAATATTATTTTTTCTTTATTCATAGATTAATGGTATTGCTATCTAAAGTTGAGAAATCATCAGAAGAAATTGTGGAAATAATGCAAGGTTTAAGTAGTATACAGGTTTGTTTTTTTATTGGCATATTTTATATTTCTACTATCCCATTTGAAAAAGAATAGGAAAGAAGCCCCAGTTTGGAGAATCCAATCCAGTAGTATGCAGGGCATGTGTTTAGTTTACTTTTCATGGGAATTTCTTTTTTTATATGATCATTAATAAACCATAATATTTTTGTAATACCTGGCTTTTTCACATTTAAAAGTAAATTTGTAGATTATGTTTAGCCTTTCTAATTAATAAATTGTTTTTATGCAGGCATTTAAGGCTTGCAGTAGTCGACGTACCAGGAAATGTTAAATTCCCTACTATGAAGTTCTAAGTTTTTCAGATTAAGGAAACAGTATTTTCACTAGATTTTTCAGTAATATTATATTTGAAGAGAATTTAACTAATTTAAAATGACTTTCTTTTAGGCTTTGGAGGGCAATAGAAAGCTTGAAAATCTCATTGGTATCTCCTGTGGATCATGTTTCTTAAAAAGAGAAATGGAGAAAACAAAAGAACTAAGTAAGAAGACTTTATGAGTTTATAATGGTGTCTGTCCATTCCCTGTTTGCAAAGTTAGATATGTATTTTAATATTTTTAACTTTAGAGATAGGCCTGTTCATTTTTCCCAAATTTAAATTTGATAGACCTCACTATATCTATATCACTACTGGTCATGTGATAGAAGTAGTAGAAGCCACATATCATTTACCAGGTTATGTTATTTCAGGTATTCCTCTTGTAATGTAAAGGGGAAAAAGGTACCTTCAAAACTGCAGTTGGGCTTTTTTTTCTGTAGTGCTCATTTCTTTAAGTAAGATATAATGTGTTGCATTTTGTACTTGATATCTATACATATGCATATATATTACTTTGAATTATTTTTGATAGTTTCTTTCAAGATGAGAAATCATCCACATTCCATGTTAACTCTTAACATGAATTTTTTTTCTTCTAGTGACAAAAGTAACAAAACAAAAACTGTTTGAGAAGAAGAGCTCAGAACTTTCTAGCAAAGGTAAAAAGTAGTGTTTTAACTTATTATATCAAAAGATCCTTTCATCTCATTTTACCACTTAAAACCAATCATTATGAGTCTTTTGGTGTACTCCTAAAAGACCAGGAATCTCAACTGAAATTGCATTTAGCAGAAGACCGTATCTGATGAGCTCAACTTCCCTGACGACTGAACTTGTAAAATATGTTTTGAAGTATAAGTTTCTGTTTAAGATTTGATTTTTGTAGTTTTTTTAAAAGTTCCTTTCGAGATTTAGACAAATGGGGCAACAATGCATTAATAAATGGCAGCTTTTAATGGTGAATTGGAAAGAGACACACATAAAGTTATTTTGTAACCAATGCTTTGAAAACTTTGGCATCATTAATGATGTTAGATCTACTGTTAACTCTCATGCCACTGAGCATTTCACAGTGTGGGTGAGTAAATTAGCAGGATTTAAGTTCCCATAACACACACATATGAATGCCATTTAGTGGTATCTGCAGAGGTAGGCCTTGAATTGGGGAGCCATGGTTTAGTCCATCGCTTTGTATACCAATGCCTACCATTTATTAAGGACCAGTGATTACTATGATTATTACTAGGATCAGCAGATCTTTACAGCAACTCTGTAAGATAGTTGTTGTTGTTGCCATTATAGATAAGGAACAAGGACACAGAAAATGTTACGTAAACTTGCCCAAAGATACTGCTATTTTAGTGCCAGAGAAGGAATTCCAACTAATGACCTTTCTGACCTCAAAAAGTATGATCTTTTCATTATATCATGTTGCTGCTTCTTAAAGCAAATCAAATCACCCAGTCATCCCAGCTTTCAGATTCTGACGAGGCATAACTGAAATTGGTTCAACCAATCTATCACGAGACTGTATTTAGGATCTTTAACAGCTGACAGTGAATTTGCAGTGGAAAGTGCTGGGATTCCCTGCAGGTCAGCTCCAAAAGCCAACTAAGTCATGGCAGGCCAGCAGCTATGGCTCGTCTCCTCTAAAACTCATGTGGGAAGGGAGCTGGGCAGGCTGCCTGCGCCATTCAGCAAAGCATCTAACTTCCATTGTGACCCCAAGAATTTAAGAAGGCTTGAGATTTCTTCTCTCCTGTGCTGTATAACTTGATATATGGGTGCCATTGGTTTCAGTCTCTCCAAACATGACAAGTTTTAGAGGGTCATGATGGGAAGTTGGAATGTTTATTATTTCCCAGTTGAAAGAAATCTTGAGACTGTATATTCTATGCCAGTTATGTGGTTCTCTTTTAAATCTGTAATTCCCTAGAGCTAATTAGAATTAGGCTTTACATAGTTAGCTTTTCCCAACAGTTTTGAGAAATGAGGTAGGTAAAATTGTAGAACAAGTAAGTGAATTGTCACTGCTAAAAATTAATGAGGAAAAATTTTCCAAAAGTATTATTTCCTTCCCTAAACATTTATTAAAACATTAAAATTATTTCCATGCGTTAAAACAGTTCTCATCTTTCAGTTATCCAGTATATACTGATTCCCTGTGTGTTTATGCATGAGCAGTCTTAAATCTATTTTCTAATATTTTAGGCATTAAAACTGACTTGCCCATTACCAGATATTCCCTAAGGACTAAGTATTTCTTCATGCATAGAGAGGATTGTATCACTACATCATGTTTTCAAATTCCTAATAAGCATTGATTGTTTGTTGTGGTTTAAATGAAAACTGAGTTAATATATACATAATATATGTTATATATCTATATATATTGTATATCCTAGAATATATATCATCTTCCATTTGTTTCTTGGCAAAAGCTACATTATCTTTTTACATTTATTGAGGTATTCAGACCTTCATTAGCCTTTTAACTATCTTGAAATAATGCCTGAAAAATAGATTGAAGCTTATTTTCTTTATAATTTGCGTTTGAGCTATATATTTTTACTGGGTGCTCTTCCCTCTTTCTCTAGTCTCTAATATGTGTAACTTTTCTAAATTTTGGTGGCATTTTTTGTTTTGTTTTTTGGTTAGAAATGATGAACACCAGCACATGCACATATTTATGTAAATTTTTGCTAAGTTAGTAACTTTAATCCCCTCCTAGTCATATATTCATTTTAAGAGGACTTTGTTAATTTTTCTCAACATCTCAAACTAGTTTGCTTTATATGTTTCTTATTTGGGGATCTGGCCTTTTTATAGAAATTTCTACTTTACTCTTTTCTTTTAGTAGGCTAGTACCCAGAGCTGTCTAAATGTAAAAATGTCTTGGGAATCTTCTTAATATTAGAAATTATATAGTTAGGAATTATGTAATATAAAACTATAGAATATGTATTGGATTTCTTTTATTAGGTATTTATGAAATGAAAATAAATAATTTGTTTCACTGTCAAAGAATGTCCAAGTAGACAATACCAGGAGAATTCCAACACTTATGCTATAGTTGCCCCTTCAGATTGGTTCCTTGGTTGTATGTATTTTTTAATTTCAGTGCTAGCTTGTTTAGCATCATTTGCAATCTTTAGTATAGGCAGAGTAGTATACTTGTAAAAATAACACTCTAGTGTTTTAAATAAATAGACACACATTCTTAAGGTCTTATATAACTTATTTTAAAAAATTAAAACGTACACTGAGATTTTTATAGTTTTCAGAAGAACTGGACTTTGCAGATCAGGGAATGCCTTGACAGAGTGTATAAATAAAGGAGGATATCCTCTGTTAACTACACATTTCTTAAACAAAGGAAAGTTTGTTTCTCTTTTAAGTTACTTAGGAAGTAAGCCTAACTTCACTTTGCTTAATAATATTGGCTTTATGACTATTAGCAAAATAATGAAATGAAAGGTTCTTTTTGTTATATTTGAATGTGAATTTTCATAATTATTTTTAATTTGTTATGCTGAACATTTAAAACATATGACCATTCAATGGGTTGATAGAGATGGAATGTCACATTATCATCACATGGTAAGGCATGAAATTTATTTACTTTATATAATCAACCTCAGCTTAAAACAACTTCATACAAATATTCCTAAGTCAATAGATGGCATTATATAGTACTTAGTATTTTCCTTTTTTCTGGAGATATTAGAAAATGCCATCATTGTCTGTCTGTATCTAGTACTTCCAGTAAACAAAATATTTTTGAAAAGAATGTAAGCAAATTATAGAGCAGTTGCCAAGATATGAAATCTAGACACTTAGCTTCAGTCCAAAACATATTTTATCATTTTTGAGAATAATTGTGTAGGTTGTAGTATGCATATTTTAAATGAAATGTTAGCCATCTGAACTTTACGTTGTTCAAAAAAGTTGATTGTTTCAGCTCTTTGTAATTCAACATATTTCAGAATTTCTATGTCTAGCCTTAAAAAGGAAAGCATAGACTATAATGTTTCTATTTTCTTCAGCTAACTTACTCTCTTCTTACATTGCAAAATTCATCTTGGTTATAGGATTTTAAAGTTTTCAAATTTTTGGACTCCAGAACAAATTTTAAACTCCTCCTGCTCTAAGACGATGAAATAGTTTGATACTGCCTTTTCATTCTAACCACCCACTGAAGTATTTTTCAACTTAAAAATATGTTGTTCTTTCCCCCACTCAGTCTTGAAAAAGTATTCATCAGATCAGCTAAATAGTTTTACTGCTGGAGGACTACTGCCCTGTTAGTTTTTTCTGTTACATGTTAACATTGAACCATATCTTTTTTCAAACAAATACTTCAGCAGTTTTAAAAGCACTGAGGCTTGAAGTTTAAACCTTAAGAGTTTTAGGTGAAACAACAAAAATGCCCCCTATGCTTTAACATTTCTAAGTTTATCTGAAGATAAAGAAATGGAAATAACAGTTTTGGTCACACAAATACACGTTAATGTACAATTGTAGTCCTCCGCTCTTTACAAAGGTCCAGCTGTCATGTCTGCTGTACATGGGTCATACCTTTCTGCTTAATTACGTTAATGTCGTTTTACATTATCCATCACTGTTTGGGGGATACATTTTGACTGTTTACTTGAGATTTTTCTAGAACTTGAGGAAAAACAAACTGCGTTACTTCTTTTCCAAGTCTTTTGAGGAATATTTTTCATAATTTAAATTTTTTATACTTTACCGAAGTGGGATGATTTTTATCTGTTAAGTAATCAGTAAAAAAAATTTAAACTACAGACTTGACCTCATTTAATAGCAATTATGTGTTTAAGAGGTATAAATAACTTGCTATCAGACATTACAAATATCCAGGTGCTCTGTATGTGCTGATGACAACAAAATTGAAACAAAAGACTGTAATAATTCTGACTGGTTTTCTCTGCAGAAGATATTGATTATTTGTGTGTGGTGAGAGATTTGGAAAATTCAATTAAAGGAGTTGTGCAAAGGTTTCATAAATTTTCTTTCTACAGCGTGTACACAGACATTGTTGCGTATTAAATCAATGCAGCACTTCACAATATATTTTCTTTGAAACATAAAAATAAATAACATTTAAACAGTTCTGCTTACTACAGAAACAAATTTTATTTTCTGTGAAGCATTTAGTCATGTGCTATCACTGACTCATACACATTTGCCAGCTGTAACAAATTTTATAGACATTTTCTCCAGAGACATATCTCACATACTATGAATTTTTAAATGAGCAAATGGTGAAGAAGGGATGTCAGCAATATAAAAATTGATCAGCTAAAAGATAAAAGCATAAGTAAAGAGATTTGTATGGTAGTCTTAATAGGTTTTATTAAATAAAAATACTATAAAAAGACAGTAATGAATAGACTGAAGACTAACTGTTCTTGAGGTGGAGAAAAATTATTCTGGCACATTTAGTAGAAATTGGTTTTCTGTCACCTCACAGGTGAACTTTTCCTTTTTCATTTTAACTCTTAGAATATAGTCAGAAAAGCTCCTCAAAAAAGAGTTAGTTAAATTCTCTAAGTGGTTTATGTATTTTAAACACATACACATAATAATAATAAAGTAGATATTTATGTGTTATATGGCTAATTGTATAGATTAAAGCAGGACTCGTGTGATGAGTAAAGGTGAGGTGATTTTTCCTTTAGCTCAGACATCACATAGAGGAAAGTAGTCATTTTCATTCGTACTATTCGCACCATATGCTAGACTCCCTCTCTTTTGGGACTCCAGGCCTCTCTGCTGCTTCCCTCTCTGCAGGGATTGCTTTCTTCTCCGTCTAGTGGACTGCTCTTCCTTTAAGGTCAGTCTCAGCTGTTCCATCCTCTGTGAAGCTCCCCAGCTCGCCTAGGTGAAGCTCAGCTGCTTCATCTTCTAGGCTTCTGCAGCACTTGTCTGAGTGTCTGTAAATGTATCATGTTGTCGTGTGCTGTAACTGTCTCGGTACAGGACGCTTTCTGGGCTCCCCCTGGGCAGACAAAAGTCCTATCTCTGTATCTCTGGATCGTAGCCCCAGAGCCTACTACAGAACCCGGATGCAAGGTCCACAGTCCATAGTCAGTGAATGAAGAAAAACAAATGACCGTTGTAAGAATTTTTAAAGGAATTACCTAAAACTCTCAAATACTTACAAACTGCTGTCTCTTACCTGACTCATTCACTTAATAGTTATTGAGCACCTGCTATGAGCCAGCCACTGTCCTAGCATCGGGATACACGAGTGAATGAGACGGACACGCGCCTGTGCTCAGGGTTACAGACTCTAGCACAAAAGACAAGAAATTATAATAAACCGCTGAGCTTATGTTATAATATGTTTCCTGGCAGTTTTCATTCTAAATTTTTAAATGTACATTCTGGAACAGAATCAGGCAAATCAGTAGGCTATTGAAACAAGAATTTATAGCCTCAAAGCTCTATTTATACTATAAAATAAAACTTTATGTTTAGGTTCTTTAAATTTCATTTTGATTCAGCATTTATCCTGCAACATATACTGTGACAACTTACGTTGAACTGTTTCCTAAAATATTCTTTTTTCTTTCATATAGAGTTACGTCATCTTGACAGCTATGAATTCCTTAAAGCCATTTTAAATTGAGGTACTGTCTCACCTTTCTAATTAAGTATATAGCCTTGTTACATTTCACTGCTTTGTTTTGGTGGAAACAGTTTATTTACATTATCAAATTTGGTGGTGTCTGTCTACAGAGAAAACAGTGCGCTTTGAAGCTTTAACTAAAATTATATTTCATCCGTTCTTCTGAACAGTAGGAGGGCAGCCTGACAAGGCCCTGCGAGTGGGAGACTGGTTAGGAAAGGACATGTTGGTCTGATGGGCCAGCTTTGAACATCAGAGTGGGCATGTTCATAAGTATAAAGAGGGCCCTGTTTAAGCACCTTTAGAATAAACAGCTTACTAGATACTGACAAGTGGGTTACAGTTTCTATAGGGCACATCTGAGTACACAAGATATAACAAGTCTATGAATTTACAAATGTGCTAAGTTGATTAAATAATTACATATTAACTAGTTGTACCTTTTCTTCAAAACAGTTTCTGTGGATTCAGCAAGATAAGTAAAATATATATTTATAAATAGCTTATTACAATAGCTACCTAGAAGAGGTATGATTTATGATGTGATATTAGTGTTTACAATACCTGTAATTGAAGGTTCACATTAAGAATTAGCATTATTATCCCATTCTTAGTGGCATCAGTATTAATTTTCCTAGAGGCCAGCCAGATATTGCCTACTATCTCTTAGAAATAATGCAAAATGAAATAACTCTATTCTATCCTGAAAATAAATTTCTTTGGAAATGGTATCTCAAGTGATTAATATCAGCTTCATAACAAATAGATTTGCAAAGCATCTTACACAGAAAATTAGGTCACTTTCATTCATTAGAATGTTTATTCTGTTGTATACAACAAATAGTAGCTTATAATAACAGCTAACATTTATTGAGCACTTTCAGTACGCCTGGCACTTTATACATATCCCAGTTAACCTTCACAACTACTTATGTGAAGGAGATACAGTTATTGTCTTCATAGGTAAGGAAACAGAAAACCAAAGAGGTTGAGTACCTTGCTCCAGAATCACCTAAGAGACAGCCAGGACAGTGATCTGAGTAGCTGGTGCCAGGCTGTGCTTTTGCCCAAGGTACGGCAGCAATCTGTGAGTGTTAGGTTTCACTGCTAGTCAAAGGGTGTAGGTCCTATTAAATAGTAAGGGTATAACATGTATGTACATGCATGCACATACTCATTATAGGGTTATATGTTTTATAAAATTCCTGATCTGGAACTTCAACAGGGTACTTTCAAAAAATTTGAAAGAATTAAGGGTGACCTACCAGTCAGTTCTCTCTGTTGCTTCCCACTAAAAGGGAAATTAACAGTGAAATGAAACTTGACTTACCTTTGAGGTAGTTCCCTGGGTTCTTTTGACCGTATCTTCTTCTCACTTTGGGTACTTTCCTCATGATCTCCTCCATTCCCTTGACTTTAGTTGTTACCTTAATGTATATTAATTCCAAATCTCTTTGTGATCCCCCTCCTGATGTAAACCCACATCTCAGCTGCTATACATTGTCCCCAAGTATGCTGATTCATCATCCTTCACTTTATCCTATCTTTCTAGGGTTTACATTCATCTAATGTTAAAGCTCAAAATTCTTGTCTTTTTTTATCCTTGCATCCAAGCTCCTGCCATGTCATATCACTTCCAAAAATGTTTACTTCTCTTTTCCATGCTCACTGCACTAGTGTGTTTCTTCATTACCTCTCACGCAGATTACCCTCCTCCCCACTGTAACCTGCCTCTCTGCCCTTCAGTCCCTTTCCTCTGCAGCCTGACCTGCTACTGGACAATTTATGCTTTGGAAGGTACCCCTCCACCGTATTCACAGAAAAAACCCAAGTTTACATTGACATGCAGAACTCTCCCTGATATGACCACAGTTTGCCTTTCCAGGTTGTCCAGTTTGTGCCTCAGTCACTCCATATTACTTGCCATTCTCCAGACACATTCCTCAGAAAGTGCATTTCTCATTTCTTTACTATTGTTCTTGTCCCCTCTTCTTGACACACCATTTCCCCCAGCATTGTCAAGATCTTGCCCATCATTCAAAACCTGCTTATAACTCCCCTTACACTGCTAGGTTTCCTCAGATTTCCTCCCTCCCTCATCCCCTCATTGCTCTCTTGTGCATTTGGCATAGCTGTCCAACTGGCATGACTACAGAAAGGCATTAAACTCCCTGATTTCATCCTGGAAACTTCTCTCAGTTACCGTGCTGATACCACAGTGGCCAGCTGCTTCTCTGCACATCAGCTCCTGCCTTCCGTCAGGGGCACCACCACATACAAATTTATTCCCAGAGCCTTTAAAAAGTGAAGCTTCTATAAAATGTTATAATAAGAAGACCTGGCTGGTGTAGCTCAGTGGACTGAGTGCGGGCTGCGAACCAAAGGGTCCCCGGTTCGATTCCCAGTCAGGGCATATGACTGGGTTGCAGGCCAGGTCCCCAGTGGGGGCCACGTGAGAGGCAACCACACATTGACGTTTCTCTCCCTCACTTTCTCCCTCCCTTCTCTTCTGCCTAAAAATAAATAAATAAAATATTTTTAAAAAATGTTATAATAAGAGAGATTGTCAGTAAGGGAGCCAGCAACCCATAATCCACAGACTGTACCAAGACCGGCAAAAGGGTGTGGGGAAAAAAGGCATGATTTTGGCTAATGTTAATGAGATATTGTAGGAGAGAATGGGGTGATTTTTATCTGGAAATGATGTGGATAAATCACTTAGTTAACAAAAGTATAAACACAGCACTGTGTATAATGCCAACCTTTTGAAACCTAGTAATCAAGCTAAGGATACAAGGTTTATATTATGTACACGAAATAATAATATAAGGCAAGCTATGATAGTGATACAAGTTCATACCCTTCTTTTCAGGGTTTTGGGCAGCAGAAAATTCAAAAAGGATTGAGTCCAAAGAGGATCAAAATATAGACTTGATTAGTGGAGGAATTGATAACCTCCAGTCTGGTAGGCTCTCTGGTAGAAGCTCGGGGTCACCAATGTGGATTGTGCCTAAAGTCGTGGGTGGGAGCTCCATTCTCCCACACTGCTCCTGAAGCTTGAACCCTGTGTGCTCTCCCGAAGCTGAGGAGAAAGCTGTGTCTTTGAAATAAACCCCATGTCCACGTGCGTCTCCAACAGTAAGACCACAGACCTGCCTTACATGTTTTGTTGCAGATGGGAGATAGACTGGACCGGTGTCCTTACAACCTGAAATTAGGAAGCACAGAGGCCCACTGGGCTTGAGTGCAAACAGTGGCAGGGAAACTACATAGTGGAGGATCACTGCGTAAGAGCGGTGACATGTGTTAGTCGTAAAGTGTGGACCTATGCTCTGGACCTTGACCAGTAAAATGTGTCGCTCTTCCATGGGGTATAGAAAGCGAAAGAGTTAACAGAAGTTCCTTCCTCTTCAGAATGAGAAGTGTACACACCCCTCTCTCAGTACCAAATGAAGAATAAGCAGTGTATAGGAATACACAGCAGACATACATCACCTCAGGGTGGGGTGATTAGGTCGCTATTTAAGGCTTCATAAGTTTAAAATCAGTTCTAGTTATTCCACTCTACATTGTCTGACACAGAGCCACCCAGACTCTAGTAATGGAAACTTTGCACTTTACCAGGAATTTGGAATTTGAAAAGTGAGTAATTTTTATGGGCTGTGTAAACATACTAAGCAGGGAAAAACGTGAACAGAAAAGGCAGAAAAGCAGAATGATTGGTCGGTGGATTCCAACCACCATTGACAGTTGTGAACACCAGGCTCCTGAGTTCACACTTCATTGATTAGGCAGAAGTGGGCCAGTAAAAATTATTAGGGAAGGAGCAATCCAAAATATGGTTTAGAAACAATAACTGTATGAACAATAAGTCCTGTCAAAATATTGCTCATAAACTGTATCACTGTATCTAAATTGCTTTTCATGACCTGGCTGGTGTAGCTCAGTGGATTGAGCATTGGTCTGCAAACCGAGAGGGCTCTGGTTCAAATCCCCGTCAGGACACATGACTGGTTTGTAGGCTAGGTGCCCAGTTGGGGTGTTTAGGAGGCAACCCATGTCATTGTTTCTCTCCCTGTCTTTCTCCTTCCCTTCCCCTCTTTAAAAATAAATTTAAAAATTTTTAATTTAAAAAAATAGTTGCTCTTCATTTGTGTAAAAATAGTATGGCAGCAAGAGAAAACAAACATACTGCTACTCCCTATCACGTACCTCACATTGACCAGAGTATTTATTTTTGCTGGATCCTGAATTTTCCACCACAGTTCTCCTACAGGGTGTTTCAGTTGATGAAACATCTTTCCAGGGCCTGACATTGTAATAGAGAACAGGGTTTGGGTTAAGTGTCCAGCTCTATTACTTAGCTTCATGGCCTTAAACAGGATACTTGATTCCCCTAAACCGTAATTATAAAATGGGACTGGTAACATTTACCTGAGATTGTACAAAATAATCAGTACCTCCTCCATAGTAACTATTTAATAAATGAGCTTTCTTTTCCTCTGTAATATTATCATTAGTTCTGATAACTGTGTATCAACAATGTATAAGGATATTAAGTGAACAGTAGAGCTGCTTAGATCTTCTATTGGAATTGAGACCAGACTCTAACAAGAGTTGGCAAAAGTTGATTGTCTAATTGGCAACCTGTCTTATTGTAGAACAAGAATATATGTGGACTCAAAAATAGCAACTTTGTCATAGCTGCCGATATAATCAAGGAAGGGGTATTTCAGGAGTGAATGGTCCACACGCCCTATGGGAACATATGCCATCAGTTGCCAATGACTGTTTCTGTAAAAGCTTCCTTTCACACAAGGTTCCTAAGGCCAAATAGACAAGAACTTCTACCACCACTAGGAGTCCCCAGAGGGACACACTCTGAAGGGGAATGTCAGTAAATACTGTCTTTTCTTGGGAGGGTGGGGGCAGCTGTTGGAGGGAACACCTGCTGAAAGGCCCTTAAGGCTTATAGACAAAAGGCATGTAGATTTTGGTGTTTTCAGTAGGTCATGTTGAAGTTTTAGAACACTCAGAAGTATGTCAAAATTCATATTCACACAGTGAAGAGTACTGGTCAGAGTAGTCATATTGATGATTGTTTCTGAAGGTAAATCTTGCTTAGGAGACTAAAAGAAGCAATTGAGAGATCACTATTACCTAAAGTAGTTATGAAATTACATGGTAAATAGGTGTTTAAACCATTTCTTATGTCATGTATGACATGCATACTAATTTGGAAACTAATTCTTGATGATTTAATAACATTCGCCTTTTATATTTTACAGGCATTCAGAAGATATGCACTCACTATGAACACCAACTTCTGCATCTGCCTGATCATATTTAAAGGAACAGAAGAAATGTTTGTAATTAATCTGCCCAGTAAATACCAGATCATAGCACTAGGCAGGTGCATGTCTAGATAAAATTTCTTGCAGCTAATTTAAACTTTCTACACACACCAGTAGATAATCTCAATGTAAATAATACATTTCTTCTTGACCCTTTAATAAGTAAGCTAACACATAGACAAGGATTTTGCCTTATATTCTTTCTCATGTATGCTTCTGTATACTTTTAGCATTTATGAATAGACTTAATAAAGCATTTATGAAAAGGACACCTTTGGTAAAGCTATATATTTTAAAACTCATTAAATCTAATAGTGAGTGGGATTAGGGACCAGTTTTTCCATTTAAAGCCCCAGATGTGTATTGATAAGATTTTTAAAACCTTAAAAATTTATCTAGAAGTTTATTGTATAGGTCGTATCTCAGGAATGACTTTTTATTGCACTCTGGTTATTTTTTTTTTTAAGTTTTTATTTATTTATTTTTAGAGAGAGGAGAAAGGAGGGAGAAAGAGAGGGAGAGAAACATCAATGTGTGGTTGCTTCTTGCACACCCTCTACCAGGGACCTGGCCTGCAACCCAGGCATGTGCCCTGACCGGGAATCAAACCCGCAACCCTCCAGTTTGCAGGCCAGCACCCAATCCACTAAGCTACACCAGCCAGGGCTCTGGTTATTTCTATTGTAGAAAATAAATATTTCCAAAAATTTGAAATTCTCATACCTTTTATAAAATATTGGAGTGCACTTTTAATAGACATTTAAATATGAAGTTGTTTTTAAACTGAACTACACAGACTACTGAATTTAAAGAAGAGAATTTTCTTACAGGGCAGTATATGAGCCCCTCCAAATTATTTGAAGCACTAATTTAGACTTCTGTTTCTGTATGGTGTTTTGTGTCGCTGTTTGTGCTATCACAGAGTAAAGGGGAAGAGAGACCCAGAGAGTGTGCCACCACTTGGTAACAGTTTTTCTCTGGGGGCTAAATGTTACTCCTTGGTATTTGCCCTCACAAAACTTGTGTAAGATATTACCATGTCATTTAATTCAGTGTATCATAAAAATAAAGATACTATTTGAAAATCTGAAACAAAATTTAATGAATTAAGATTGAAAATAACAATTTCATTTAGAGAAATTGAAGATTCACCCCTTAAAATGAAAATGAGGTTTTTTTTAAAACTATTAAATGACATAGATACTAAACAATAGCCCAATTAACTATTAAACCTAATTGCCTTCTCTGATGATTTTATTGGTACTATTTAAACACGATTTTTGAGATAATACATCTGCTGAATAGTCAGAACACTTTGTGATACAGCCTTTATGATAGGCTATTACCTAAAATATACCAAAAAGGATAATTCCTTTGTGTTCTAGATTGAAAACCTTAGACCGTAAGCCAAAACATATAAAGATACCTACATTAATAAGGAAATAAAGGGTTAAGAAGTAGATTGCTTTCATATGTAATCCATGTTATGTAGGTATGTGCTTAATGCTATTAAATCAGTTACTGTATATTTGACCTCTTGATATCCTAAGCTTTTGCCTTTCAGAACAGCTGGGTCGCTAAGAATCATTTCTCAGTTCTCTTCATTGTAGATCAGATGACTCTCGCTTTATCACCCTTGGAGGCCACATGAAGGACAAAGCAGAAAGATCCACACACAAAACTAATGTTTATATGGGGGTGGGGGACGGATACACTTGGCCCTGATTTTCCAATGAACATAACAGAAGAAAGACCAATTGAGACTTGAAACCACTGTGTTACTCCAACTGTTATTTAGTTACATCCTATCCATCTCTTACTCTCTTTCTGTTGAATAGAGAGGATCCTTTGGCTGCCCTGACTTTTGTAAATGTTTCACTCACTTAGTTGTGGTTTATCATTTGGACAGAATGCTACATCGGGGATTTTTTTCCCCTCTGTAAGGGCTCAAGAGAAAATGACTTCTGTGTGCCTCATATTTGATACATGAACATACACCCTATTCTCTTCATTTTAAGAAGCAAACCTAAGCTTATTGGCAACACAGAAAACTGCATTTCTCAGAAACAGACCTCTTGTATAAAATGAACTTCAGAATAAGTTAGGAGGGTTCATTTTTGACAGGTATATTGGTGAAGAAAGTAAGAAATAGTATTTTTTATAAAACCTAAATATCTTTATATTAAAAATAAACATCACTATAATCCTGGGTGTAGCTGACAGAATTGCCTATTTCTGTAATCTTAATTCATCACTGAACATTTTTGGTTTTTTGGAACTTCTCAAAGTTCAAAGTGGACTCTCAAACGATTTCTAGCTGATATCAGATACTTAAGATCATTGCTATAAGTCTACATAAAAGCTACAATGTAACTCAATAAGATTAGATTAAATGATCTGGAAAATATTTTATTTACAGAATATATAAGATACCTTGAATATGGGTACATTCTATTTTACTGTTTATATAATGCTTTTATTTTCAAATAATATTTCTGTATTCCAGTTATTCCGAAGTTAGAACTTCATCATCATTTACTCAAATCAAGATCCTGTGTTAAACACAAGTATGCTATTACAAAAAATAAATAAATAAGTAGGACTACACCAACCAGCCAAGAAGCTGACATTTGGGCACACTGATTACAGATGGTGACCATGGACAGCAGTGTTCCTGCTGATTCAGCAGTGATTCAAGGCTGCTTTTCTCTGCTGACCCGCCCTTTGAGTCTTTATGCACAATTACTTTGAGGAAGAAATACTTTTTGTTTTTTGCTTTGTCTAAACCCACTCCTTTATCAAACACATATCTTCTTGCATCAGCCTGCAGCTGTCCATGTCTAAAATGAGATTTTCTTTGTGTGTATATGTGTTTGGCTTGCATTGTTTTAAAATATACCACCATTTATTTAATTTGCTTCAGTGGCTGTCTTATGAAAGAAATATTTGTTAAAAATATATGTTGATGGGACAGTGACTGTTTTATTTTTATCACAGACTAAAGAAAACACATCTTTATATGAGAAACTACAACATGGAAATAATACATGATTTTTACCAACTGAATACTAGAGTAAAGACGGGCTTCTGCTAACAGTGGTACAGTATTAGCAGGACCAAGTTAACATGAAGCATGATACGAGGCAATGCTTATGGCACTGGTAACCTTGAACCATGTTATAACTGAAAAGAACAGAAGGATGGAATCCTGCATAAGGGCATTTAACTTCAAACAATCCTAGAAATTTAGAACCTGGTGCTCATAAGTGATAACAAGACTTCACTCAAACCACTTAGATTTCAATTCAGGAAAATTCACTGTTTAATTGCATTTCAGTAAATCAGCCACCTTGGAAATAAATAACAAAAGTTTAATCTCAGCCTCGTTACAAAAATTCAAATTTGCACATGTAATAAGGCATGCTCAAACTTCAAGCAATTTAAATTGCTTTCTAGGAATTTAAAACATTATCACAAATTTAATACCAGAAATATAAATCCTAAAGAATGAAAACGCATTACTTGCATTCTATTGTAAAATGTAAAGAAAACTACATTTAAATATTGAAATTAGTAATTCCCTTTAAAAAGAAGGCTAAATTCTCCCATTAAACTCAGTGTATTTGTAGATATTTTTAAATTATATTTTATTGATTATGCTGTTACAGTTGTCCTGATTTTGCCCCCTCCGCCCATCAACCCCACTCCCTCAGGCAATTCCCACACAGTTGTTCACATCTATGGGTCATGCATGTAAGTTCTTTGGCTACTCCATTTCCTATACTCTACGTCCCCATGGCTATTCTGTAACTTCGTATTTGTACTTCTTAATCCCCTCACCTCACCCATTTTCCCGTACCACCTCCCCCTTCCTCTTTATCTTTAACCTTTGGTGTGTTAATTATGATGTGTCTTGGAGTGGACATCTTTGTGTCTGTCCTGTTTGGGGCTCTTCGTGCTTTCTGGACTTGCATGTCTATTTTCTTCACCATATCAGGGAAATTTTCTTTCATCATTTTTTCAAATAGATTTGCAGTTTCTTGCTGTTTCTCTTCTCCTTCTGGCATCCCTATGAAGTGAATGTTGGATTGCTTAAAGTTGTCCCAGAGGCTGTTTATCCTCATTTTTTTGTTGTTGTTTTTTATTCTTTTTTCTCCTTTTTGTTCTGATTGGTAGTTTTTTGCTTCCTTATGTTCCAAATCATTGATTTGATTCTCAGCTTCATTCACTCTACTGTTGTTTCCCTGTAAATTGTTCTTATTTCAATTAGTGTATCCTTCGTTTCTGACTGGATCTTTTTTATGCTGTTAAGGTCGCCACTAAGTTCCTTGAGCATCCTTATAACCAGTGTTTTGAACTTTGCATCTGATAGATTGCTTATCTCCATTTCATGTAGCTCTTTTTCTGGAATTTTGATCTGTTCTTTCATTTGGGCCATGTTTCTTTGTCTCCTCATTTTGGCAGCCTCCGTGTGTTTCTATGTATTAGGTAGAGCTGCTTTGACTCTGTGTCTTGGTAGTGTGGCCTAATGTAGTAGGTGTCCTGTAGTGTCCAGTGGCACAACCTCCCCTATCACCCAAGCTGGGTATTTGAGGTGCAGCTTTTGTGTAGGCTGAGTACACTCTCCTCTTGTAGTTGAGCCTTGGTTGTTGTTGGGAGGGATTTACCCAGGCCAGTCAGCTACAAGGATTGTCTGTGACCACTTACCATCTACCTCTGCCCTATGTGGAAGATTAGCTGTGCGGGGGCAGGTGGTGCTCCAACGTGGTCTATAGCTGTCCACTGAGTACCCTAGTCCTGGGTTTCCCAGGTGGTGTAGGCCAAGGTCAGCCACAATGCGTGTTTTGCCTGGGTCCACCCTTCCTGAGTTATAAAGCAATCTGAGATGACTGCTACTTGTACTGGGCTTGGAGATTCCCAGGTAAAGCCAAACTGTGAATCTAAGCTGGCTGCTGCTAGTGCCAGGCCTGGGGCCACACTGAGGCCGACTGTTGCTTGGTTGAGAGGATTTAGGAAGTTGTGAAGGATGACCCAAGACCATCCATTCATATGGAAAAGCTGCTTAGGTGGGCCTGTAAGTTGGCTGAGGTGGAATCTTCCTTAGGGAATTTTCTTCCCTATAATTACATAATTCTCAAAATGATAATTTTATTTATACATAGCAAAAAATTATACAAAACGTTTTAGCACTGTTAACATTTTCATATTTGGGGATATAGCTAGTTGACTTTCTTCTGATTTCTTCCATTTTTAGAATCCCACATGATTATAATGTTAAAGTACACCAGGAAGAATAGGAATTTCAGGCAGGACACAAAACATACCAATACAGAAAATAAGTCTGGGTATTTCTGAGGAGGATCCAGCATCACTGTCATCAGTGTCAAAAGGACCATTGTGATTACTGACATAAGAAACTGTAAGGAGGAAAAAGAAGTATTATTCAGTAACATAAGTTAAATGTACTGGTAACACTGATTATAGTTGTAAGTCAGCAGAATTGAAGGGGAGGCTTGGGGGTTACCATCTCTTCAAGGTAGACCTCAACTTAGGCTGCAAGTTAGAATCAACTGGGGTTAAATATCTCAATGCCCATGCCGTACCCAAGGCCGATTAAATCAGTTTCTGGGATAGGCTTCAGAATTTTTTAAAATTTAAGTGATTCCCATATATAGCAAAAGCCTGAGAACACCTGTCTTGTGCTTCATACCACCCAGCCACTGAAGAAAGTTTTCTAGAACAGGTGTGTTGCTAGTCAGGGTTAAATTCACAGCATGCTCCAGGACTCCAAGTCCCTACAGGATATAAAATTCTAAGCTAATCTAAGAACCCATTTCCGTGGCAAATGGAACATTACATGTCATGCTCACTATGCTTTCAATGAGCTAGTGCTGTAGTAAGCATGGTGATGCATGTGCAAGATGCATGTAGTAAGCATGGTGATGCATGTCCTCTGGCCTCAGAGAGTTTTCCATTTAATTAGGGGAATACATGAACTAGTTAAATAAAATCACAAGGTCATATTTTATTAAATGCCAAAATAGGAGTAAAAGTAACTGCATTCACTAGAATTATGTAGCAGTCAGATTTTTCCTCCAGACCAGTGCCCTGTATGATAGAACTTCTGCCATGATGGAAATGTCTGTGTACCCCAAACAGGTAAGTGCTAACCACATGTGACTACTAAGCATTTGAAATGTGCCTGCTGCAAATGAGGAGCTAAATTTTGTATTGTATTTAATTTTGCTACGTTTAAATTTCTACATGTGGCTACTGGCTACTGTATTGGACAGTGTAGCTCTATACTATGAGCTCCTTTAAGACAAGGACCAGCCAGCTCTTATTTTACCCCTAACATAGCACATAAGTACACAGACGCTGCTTCAGTGAATGTGGGAAGCAAGCAGTAAGGAACAGTAGTCAGTAACTTTCATGAAGGAGGCAGGATGTAAACAGAACCCTAAAAGATGTTTTCATTTGCCCTGGCTGGTGTGGCTCAGTGGATTGAGTGCCAGCCTGGGAACCAAAGGGTCGCAGGTTCAATTCCCAGTCAGGGCACATGCCTGGATTGCGGGCCAGGTCCCCAGTAGGGGACACACGAGAGGCAACCACAGATTGATGTTTCTCTCCCTTTCTTTCTCCCTCCCCTCCCCTCTCTCTAAAAATAAGTAAATAAAATCTTAAAAAGAAAAAAAAAGTGCTTTCATGGCTGTACTATGAGTAGAGTAATGCAATGATCATTCCAGATAGAAGAGTGGGATGGATGGGAGCCAAAAGCCTTGCAAACAGGTATAAATAGGCTACAAGTATCCTTCAAAGTAAAAATTCCTGAGACAGGCTTGTGGGGAGTATAAATTTCTGAATGAAATCATCAAATTAAACTCAAGAAATATGGGACTGATTGAAATGCCATGGTTCTATGTTCATGGTACTATGAACATCAGTATTAAAATACATGCTAAAATTCCTCCCATTTTTAAATAAACTGAATCTTTTATCCTCATTGTCTGCCCCTATTTATAGCAAAGTTTCCCAAAAGAATTGGCTATAACTTGGTGCATCCAATTCTTCCATTCATTAGTGAACCCACACCAATTAGGTTTTCACCCCAACCACTCTAATCAAATGGCCCTGATCAAAGACCCACAATAACCTCCACTGTACTAAATCCAGTGGGCAATGATTATTGCTTTATATGATCTCCCAGCAGCAACTGAAATAGCACAACACTCCCATATCCTTGAAGCACCTGGCTTCCATGACACCATATTCCTGGTGTCTCCCCATCTCACTAGTTAACCCTTCTCAGCAGCTTTGCATGTTCCTTCTCATGTCCCCTATTTCCATGCATAGTCCTATCCCACGGCTCAGCACTTGGTCTTGTTAGTCTGTACTCACACCTTCGGTGAGCTCATTCAGTGACATGACTAATTATTATACGCCAAAGGCTCAGATTGCTGTCTCCAGTCTAGACTCTCCCCTAAATTCCAGATGCATATATTAATGCTCCTTAATATCTCCATTTAGATATCTATTTGGCATCTAAAACTAAAAACATGCAAAAGCTATCTTTAATAAGATTAATGGCTGACTCCTCATGAGAAAACATTGAGGCTGCAAGGCACTGGGATGGATGACATTCAAATTACTCAAAGAAAAAGACAAACCTGTTTCTAGCAAAAGTACCCTTCCAGAATTAAAAAAGTAACATAAAACAAAGTCAACACATTTAAAAATACTGAGATAATACAGAGTATGTTCTCCAAACACATCAAAATTAAATCAGAATACAAAAACAGGAAAAAATCTGGTAAATCCCCAAATATTTGGAAATGACAAATTTCTTTTTTTTTTAAAGATTTTATTTATTTATTTTTAGAAAGAGGGGAAGGAAGGGAGAAGGAGAGGGAGAGAAATATCAATGTGTGGTTGCTTCTTATGCACCCACTACTGGGGACCAGACCTGCAATCTAAGCATGTGCCCTGACTGGGAGTCAAACCAACGACCCTTTGCTTTGCAGTCCAGTGCTCAATCCACTGAGCCACACCAGCCAGGGCTGGAAACAACACATTTCTTAATAATTTATGAGCCAAAGAATAAATCATAATGAAAATGGACTATATTTTTAACTAAATACAACATATATGTCAAATATATGGAATGCTACTTAAACATGGCACCAAAGGAAATTTATGGATTTGAATGCCTATGTAAAAATGGAAGGAAGCCCTCAAATCAATCACTTGACCTTTAAGAAACCAGATGAAGAGTAAACCTAACCCAAAGCAAGCAAAAGAAATAATAAAAGTAGAACCAAAATCAATGAAACAAATACCAGAGAAAGACAAATACCGTATGATTTCACTCATATATGGAATCTAATGAACTGAACTAATAAGTAAAATAGAGACAGACTCAGATAGAAAGCAGGATGACATCTATGGGGTGGGGGAGGTTAGATGGTGGAGGGATTGAGCAAAAAAGGAAAAAGAACTCATGGACACGGACACCAGTGTGGTAATTATGGGGGGAGGGAGCATGCGAGGACTAAATGGTAATAAAAAATACAACGAAAAATTATTAAATTTAAAAAATAGAGAAAATCAATGAACCGTAGTTGGTTCTGTAAAAAGATCAACGAAACCAACAAACTAGCTAGACTGACCAAGGTAAAAAAAGAAAAGCCCAGCTGGTGTAGCTCAGTGGATTAAGCGCGGGCCAGGAACCAGAGGGTCCTGGTTCGATTCCCAGTCGGGGCACATGCCTGGGTTGCAGGCCAGGTCCCCAATGAGGACCACGTGAGAGGCAACCATACATTGCTCTTTCTTCCTCCCTTCTCCCCTCTCTGAAAATAAATAAATAAAATCTTAAAAAAAAAAAAGAGAGAAGATAAAAATTCCCAAAATCGGGAGAGAAAAATAGACACCATTCCTTACCAGACATAAAAATAAAAACGAATGATACAGGACTATTATGAACTGTAAGCCAACAAATTAGATAACAGATGAAATGGACAAATTTTTAGACAGTCCACTACAACTGTTTCAAGAAATATAGAAGTCTAAATAGACATATAACAAGAGATTGAATTAATCATTTTAAAGTCCCACAAAGAAAGGCCCAGGCACAGATGGCTTCACTGGTGAGTTATACCAAATGTTTATAGAAGAATTAATACCAGTGCTTCATAAACTCTTCCAAAAAGTAGAAGTGGAACACGGCCAAAGTCATTCCATTCAGCAGGTACTGGTATCAACCCTGACACCACAACCAGAAACAGACATCACAGGAAAGGAAAACTACACATCAATATCCCTTATGAACATAGAGGCAAAAGTCTACCAAATCCTGGCAAACCCAAACAAGCGGCATATAAAAGTGATTGTACATCATGATCAAGTGGGACTTATCCCAAGAATGCAAGGTTAGTTCCACATATAAAACAATGGAACATACCACATTAATAAAGGAAAAATCACATGACCATTATTAAATACACAAAAAGCATGACAAAATCCAATCGCTTTTTATGCTAATAAATAAATAAATAAACTAGGAATAGAAGAACTTCGTAACTAAATAAAGGCCATCAATTTAAAAACCCACAGCTAACATCATAGTTAAGGTGAAAAAGACTGGATGCTTTCCCCCTGAAATCAAGAAGAAGAAATGTCTACTCTTGATGCTTGTTATATTCAACATTGTACCTGAGATTCTCACCAGGGCAATTAGGCAAGGTGTTAAGAGTTAAATAGCAGCCCTGACTGGTGTGGCTCAGCTGGCATCATCCCACAAAGCAAAAGGTCACCAATTCGATTCCTGCTCAGAGCACATGCCTGGGTTGCGGCCTGGTCCCTGGTTGGGGCATGTGCGAGAGGCAACTGCCCCGATCATGTGTCTCTCTAACATAGATTTTTCTCTCACACGTCGATGTTTCTCCCCTCTCTTTCTCCCTCCCTCCCCCTCTCTCTGAAAATAAATAAAATCTTAAAAAAAAAAACAACTATAATACCAAGTGATAGTAATCAAGACAATGTGGTAACGACATTAGCTAAGTACCATTCCTTAAACACTGAACAACTTACCAAATGTTGTATAATTCTGGGAAGAAATGTAAAACATGGAAGATATCTCCTCACAGAAATTGAAAAGGATTTCAGCTGTAGTTCTTCTTCTGAAGTCTTTTCAAAAATTGAAAAGGAAGTTGCACAAGCTATAAAAAATGCCATCATTGTTACAACCGTGGGCATGAGGAGGTCATCCTTCAATAGAAGAGGTAGCATACTGTAAGGGAAAACAGAAACCATAATCACTTCGTAAAAACGTTTTCAATGAGTTTATAAGAACTATGCTGAAAATATTGTATGGACATTGGTCTGACTCACCTAAACGTTGACACAAGTAAAAACCAAGTAGACATAAAAGGAATTTCACTTAAAACTAAGCAGACAGGTCTAAAATGATAAAGAAAAAAATACTTTAATCTTATAGAATATAATTTTAATTCTTACTTGTTAAAAATATAAACACATTTTATGTCTTATTTTCAGGGTAGCTAAAAAAGCAAAAACTAAAAACAGTCAGCAAGGGCTTCATATGGACTACTGATTTATTTTTTTTTATAACTACCGATCTAAATAAACTAAATGAGTCTAAACACAGAGAGGTGTCAACTATTTAAGATAATTGGAAGGGTGCCCTTCCAGAATTCAGTCCACCAATGGAATATTTTTTTTCTGGCATACAAGCGATGGCCTTAGAAAAAGATCGGATAAGCAGATCTAAACAGAGAAAGAGAGCTGCTTCATACATTTCATCATACTTGGTGAACATGAAGTGAATTCCCAGTATAGTGCTTTTCAAACTTCTTTTTTATGATCCTGCATGTTACGTAGTACTCAGCTAAGTTAAACACTGAAGTTGAAGCAGAGGATCATCCTCTGCCACTGAAGAGAGGACAACAGAGGCAAAGAGAACTATAAAGGGAACAAGGCGACGGTGGTAGAATAAACAAAAAACCAATGGGAAGCGGCCACGTGAAAAGAGCAACAGTGTAGGAGCAGGAAGTGTGATGCCAATAAATGGAGCCACCGACTTTACCAAAGAGCTGTTTAGGGTCATAAGTGCAAACTGTGACTTTCTTACCACCAACCCCTAGTCCCATTACTTTCTAGGTTCAACTGTGCTCAGGAAGGGGGCTGGCCAGAAGACCTAGTCTCACCTCTGCCACTTACTTACTGTATATGCTTGAATAAATGATAACCTTTTTTCTTATGTGTAATTGAAATAATAATATTTTGTATTGTTAAGTAGTTGAAAAAACTCTTATAAGTATTATCTAGTAATCATGGCCTAAGAGCTAATCTGAATGGTCAGATTACAGGTCACTGAACGGGCTGCCTTTCTATGGGGTAGAAATTCTAGGGAAAATATGCCTGTGTGAAAGCAACACCTCTCCACAGTTCTATCCCCAGGTACCAGGGATTTGTGTATGGTCAGCCTAGCCTCACATAACTGCGGTAACTCAGGTTCAGACTTGGGAAGATGAAATCAAGCTGTCCTCCCAGACGACAATGATACAAGACTGTTTTGTTCAGAGCAAAGAAGCCTTCCACACAGGCCAGCCCACCTTTCTATAAAGCTATGCACCAAGGTTTTAGTCCAAAGCTCCACCTTCCATTTGTCATTGGTCACTCTGCACATTATCTTCCTCAGGAACCCAGCAGATAGGGTGAGGGATACAGTGGCTGTGGGTTGGGACTCAAGTATCCCAATGTGTTCTAGGCAACTATTGAATACTCTTTGAATACTGGGATAATATACCCCTGTAACCCAATTTCTGTGAAGACCAAGAAAAAAAATTTAATGCTCCTAAAACAAAGTAGTTTGGTTAGAGATTGCAAATAGGGTCTAACCAAAGGTTCTGCAAAAAAAATAGAAAGGAGGCAACATATGAAAGCCACTAAAGAGGTGACTGGAGAGAGAAGAAGGCGGTTGAACAGATATGGAAATGAAAACGGCAAACACAACAAACACTCCAATCCAAGGAAAGCCTCTTTGGAAGGCATATTTTTAATTAGCATATAGAAAATATATGATGAAACAGGCCCTGGCTGGTGTGGCTCCGTGGGCTGAGTGCCAGCCTGCCAACCAAAGGGTTGCTGGTTCGATTCCCAGTCATGGCACATGCCTGGGTTGTGGGCCAGGTCCCCAGTAGGGGACATGCGAGAGGCAACCACACATTAAAGTTTCTCTCCCTCTTCTTCTCCCTCCCTTCCCCTCTCTCTAAAAATAAATAAAATCTTTAAAAAAAAAGAAAATATATGAAGAAACAGGAAGAAATAAGTATGCCAGTAATCTATGAAATATTTTCAGTTTAAAGTATAAAGAAGTAAAATTGTAAGAGATCATCATTCTGAAAAAAATTTGACTTAAATAATTTTATTCAACTATGTAACATTCGTGTAGTTGTTTTGCACTTAGGTAATTTACATAAGTAATAAATTCATTTATATATTATAAATGCTGATAAATATTAAATAAAACACTAGAAACATTTTTACTTACAATGATACCAAGAGAATGGACTTTTCATGTACTTGGAAAGAAAATAAAAAGAATGATAGTGCACAAGTAACCTTTAAGAAAAATGGGAAGAGAAAAATGAGATAAAACAAATTATAAAATATGATAGCAATTTAATTATGAATCTGAATAAAAATAACTTCAACTAAAACTTTAAAGTTTAATGTATCTTCTATCTAGAAGGAAAATATATACACAACATTAAGATGCATAATATTTTACTCAAATATATAATCAAAATATTTTTGAAAAAACTGATTATACTATACTTAACCATCTAAAATAAACTCACTGATACTGTAATCAATAAACAAAATTACTAAATACTTCAGACATGATAATTATACCTTCATCCTCCCTTGGACTCTGACAATTTAAATTAAAAAGCATGAAGGACAAAAAGGTCAAAATCTGAAACTGGCAAAACAAATCTATTTCAGGGTTTTTAAATCATGCATTTCAATAAAATATATTAAATGTAGAGGACACATGGAAGGAACTAAGGGGGAAGGGGGAGGCTGGGGGGGAGGTGGGGCTGGGGGGAGGGGGGAGGGGAGGGGAGAGGATGTAAATAACTGTAATTGAACAACAATAAAGTAATTAAAAAATATATTAAATGTTTTATGATCATTTCATTTATATACATATGATTTCACTGATATGTGGAACATAAAACAAAAAGTAACAAACTAACAAAACAAACTCATAGATAACAGACAACAAAATGGGAGTCACCAGAGGGGACAGGGGCCAAGGAGGGTGACCTGGTCAAAGGGGATCAAATATATGGGGACGGAAGGAAACGAGACTTTGGGTGGTGACCGTGCAATAGAGTACACAAATGTTGAACTGTAATCTTCTACACCTGAGAATTATATAATGTTATTAATCAATGTTACCCCAACAAATTTAATTTTTAAAAAAATAAAAAGAAAAAAGAAATGAAACATGCACTTCAATAAACTATAGTAATCATTTGTTATTTGGGATTTTAAGTAAAAAATTACTTAGATCTATTTCCAGAAGTATATATTCTGAATATTAGACACCTGTACACATCCAATCTGGTTGTTCAAGCAAAAACGTGCGTCACTGCCCTGTACCTGGCGCGCATCCAGCCCGTCGGCAAACCCTCTACACCGCCTCCTCTCACAGCGCCCGCCCACTTCCCTCCACTCCCTCTGCTGAGCGCCCCTCCTTTCTCTTGGACGACTGCAACAACTTCCTAATCAGTCACACTCTGGCCTCTCTTCAATCCATTCTCCGCTCTGCCACCATGTCAAATCACGTAAATTGTTTAAATTTCTTCAGCTACTTCACTTAGAATAAAATCCACACTCCTACATTATCTGGGTCCTGCCTTCCTCTTCCAGTCTATTACTGTCCTCCTCACTCACTTCACACCAGCCCTTCACACCTGTGCCCTTATGCCTCAAACATGCCAAATGTGTTCTTGCATTAAGGAAAAAGTTCTTTTTGTCAAGTCAGAGCCCAGATCTCCTTGTGATTGGCTCTTTCTGATAGGCCATTCTGGTCTAGGCTCAACTGTCACTTCCCTTGGAAGGCCTGCTCTTTCTCAGTCTAAAGGAGTGCCCCTCACCACGGCCCACCAGCATTCTTTTCACACAACACCATCTCCTTCACAGCCTTCACTACTCCCAGGTATTCTCTTGTTCGCTCATGCATTTTGTTTACTGTAATCCTGCCACTAGCGTAACAGGCCCCAATGAAGAGCGCAAAGATGTTAACTGCCATTCGCTGACATGCCAGTACCTAGAAAAGGACCTAACACATTAGAGAGCGCCCCATAAACACTACATGAGTAAATTAAATGTAAATCATTTTGCTGCTATAAATAATTTTCATACTATCAATTACCTCAATTATAGACTTATATTGAGAATGGAACTGAGGATAAGATAATCTTCATTGAAACGAAAACACCAGTGAAAATGAGAAATGTTTTTAAAGCTCTCAGTATTCAACAAGAACTTAAAACATCACCAACAAAAATAGAATAACAAAAATCATTAATATAAGTCTTTTTTAGTTTTTTAAACACAATGGCTTGTACTAAAACATAGCAAATAGAATAAAATTTGGGAACTCGGAGAAAGAACATTTTTTTTCTGGCTTTTAATCCCTAAAAGTAAATCATCTCTAGCACTGCCACAGTTAATCAAACTCTGAAATTCCATTCCATTATCTTAGAAATATACCTTTATTTAGCATGCTATTTCCTAGAAAAATAGCATAATCTTGTGTAAGCTTGCCAATATTTCAAGTTAGGCCTACTGAAGACATCAGAGCATTACTAACCATACCCCTCCTGTTCTACAAGGCCTGTAGAATATTAGCTATAAATGACAGTGTACTCAGAGTTCATTCACAGAATGAAATAACAGGAATCGTCAATAAAAAGTTAATCAAAAAGAGAAGAACATGAAACTACCTTTTTTACATTGTGGTACCCATGCACGTCTGAAATACTTCACAGGAACGCTATGCTCTGGCTTGCTCTTAGAATGCAATGTATGTATGTGGCAGTCCCAGAATTGAAACCCTAATTTCTAAAATGTTGTCCCCTTATAAAGTCCACTGACTTACTGTTTGCATAAACCAAATTTTCTTGACATATTAAAAGATATTTTTTAAATGTCATTTTATGGGCCAAGGCACGCAGGAACAAAATTGTCAGTACCACAGGAATACAACCTGGAGGAATTTGTAAACCCACTCAGGGGATCCCTAAAGTCTACGAAATGGAACCGAAGCATCTTCAAACTGGCACGAGTCATCTTCCTGAAACAGAAATCGGTCCCCGCCCCTGCTTAAAAATCTTTTTTTAGCTCTTCTTGCACACAAATCCAACTCCAACTTACTCAACCCCACCAACATTCAAGCTCTTACACAATTTGATCCTTTTTTTAAAAGATTTTATTTTATTTAGAAACTGGGGAACAGAGGGAGAGAAACACCAATGTGTGAGAGATACATCGATCGGTTGCCCCTTGCATACCCCCAACTGGGCACCTGGCCCGAAACCCAGGCATGTGCCTGGGAATCGAACTGGTGGCCTTTTGATTTGTAGGCTGGCATTCAATCCACTGAGCCACACCAGCCAGGGCATGGTTTTTTGACACTTATCTCTCATTATATCCTGTCTTCAACACACATACACATACACATCACACAAATTTCATTATCCAGTAACTGTTCCTAGAGCATTCCCTATCGTTTCTCACTTCTGTACCTTCAAACTCTTCCTCCTGTCTTAAATTCTCTTCTGCTATATAACCTTCTACACCAAATCTTGCCCAGCTTTCAAAATTTGGCTCCAATCCCATTTGCTCTAAAAGGCTGCCTAACATCTGCACCCTAAGTATTTAATATCTCCTTTTCCTGCACAATCATGGCACCTAATTTGTACCAAATAGAACTTAATGCCATCTGCGTTAGCACAAAATTATTTAAGCTTATGTCTATCACATTGTCTTCTTCTTTGTATTCCCTCATTGACTAATACAAAGCAGAACTTAAATAACTGTTGAATGAAACTGAAAGATTCTAATTGCTCAACCTAGTGCCCAACACAGCACCTAAGTGTGTCAGACACTCAACAAATGTTCGTCAAATAAACGAATGTCCCAATCCAAAAAAGCTGTTCAAAGGAAAAAAATAATTATCTCTATTTTTAAAAGATCAGTTGCAGCAAGAATTAAGTATTTAAAGTACTGAGAAACTTACCAGAGTAAACCGGAATGCTCTGGGGCAGGGCTGGAGTGCTAACTTCATACACGCAGGAAGCAGGCTCAGAAACGTAAAACAAAAGCTAAAAAATGAATTTAAAAATATCTGTTATCTTTGTGGAGTGAGGATCACATTACTTATCAACTTAAATTGCTGTCAAATTAAAGTTTGTTTTTATTTTTTAAATTTAAGACTAACACTTAAATAAAATCCATACCTTGAAACATGTACACTCTTTAATATATACATGATTATATAATACAGAACAGAACATTATAGTTTTTAATGTTACTTATGTTATTTTACTAGTTAGTATCATTTATAGAAAAGATAAAAAGATAGATAGCTAAACATCAATTATCAAACACTCAGAATAAGAAAACATACCCAGATAAAAAGAGACAATGCTATATTTGTAACAGAAACATTCATTAAATGTACTCATTAGAGAATCTCTCTGGCACTAGCCAATGTGGCTTGGTTGGAGCATCATCCTATAAACTGAAAAGTTGTGGGTTGGATTCCTGGTCACAGCACATGCCTGGGTTGCAGGTTTGGTTCCCAGTCAGGGCACTTCCAAGAGGCAACTGATCAATGTTTCTTTCTCACATCGACATTTCTTCCCTACTCTCTCTCCCACCCTTCCCCTCTCTCTAAAATCAATAAGCCTGTCTTCAGGTGAGGATAGAAATAAACAAATAAATAAGCAAGCAAGCAAGCTATCTCTCTCTGGCCCTCATTTCACAAAAGCTGATTATCTGATTTTTAAGCCCATGGAAAATCAAAAATTAACAAGGTAGAAAGGGAGCGGAAGCTGCTAGAACTTCTAGGGATGGCTGGTGGGCAGCGGGAAAAAGGACTCAGTGAGCGGAGCTATCTGAAGCCCTGAAGCACCGTGGCAATCAGCCCTTGAAAGCCCTGGAAACAAGGGCTGTAACACAGCACAGTAACGGATGTTCCCACCTGTGGTGGCTTCCTGGTGTGTCAGCTTGGCTAGGCTGACCTAGAGCCCTTGCTACATGGGCTACAGGGACATTCCTGAAAGAGCTCCAGGACAGGGAGGCAGCACCCATTTTGTAGCACACGCACACCTTCACCCAGTTATTCAAACACTTGACCTTGGTGCTGCTTGGAGACTTTGCAGATCTAATAAAAGTCCCTCATCAGTTGATTTTTTGTTAATCTATAGGAAGATAGTCTAGGGTGTGCCTTACTCAATCAGTTGGAAACCCTTTAAAAGGGCTTAGTCCTTCCCTAAGCTCCGAGATTCTTAACAGCAGCTGG
The DNA here is from genome assembly GCA_004026765.1 of Micronycteris hirsuta. Lineage (NCBI taxonomy): Eukaryota > Metazoa > Chordata > Mammalia > Chiroptera > Phyllostomidae > Micronycteris > Micronycteris hirsuta. The sequence goes on along the minus strand of PVJI01005186.1, from coordinate 19,717 downwards.
GTCTGAATTACACTCCTCCTTCCCCTTAAATATGCCTTCCTGATGCCTTGTGGACGTCCAGTTTGCTTAGCCAGCCCCCACGACTGTATAAGCTATTTCCTCATAGCAAATTCATGCCTGCCGAGACACACACATACACACAGACCTCCTACTCACTCTCCTTCTCTAGTTGAACCCTGACTTGTACACCACTGAAAATCATGACCCTTCAGCATAATGTTCAATCATGTTTAGCATATGCTCTGTTTAAGGTAGAGACAAGTAGGTACAATCCAAGAAGATTTTCACATAAAGTATTGCAAATAAAAGAGTGTTGTAGAGGAACTCTATTACGTTATGTGGAAAATTCCCTAATAATGCCAGGGAGGTGCGATATTACCATAACGCTTTTTGAGAAAAGCACATAAAACACTATATACAAACTTTGTGTCTCTTACCTGATTATTATCTGGATTTGATGTGGCAAAATATCCTTGATCTTCAGAAAGACACTTAGGCTGCACCAGAGATTGGCTACTTTATCCTTAAAAGAGATGTCTTAGTTTTACATTTCATATAATTGAAAGAAATATTAAACTCCACAAAGTACAGCCCATAATCTCGAAATAAACTTTGTTCACAATCTTATAACTAAGTTGATTAAACTTTCCAACTAATGCATACATACACACACAGACTAGCATATTTCATTTTTTTGCAATGGGAGTTGATCTAAATCACTAGCCAACCATAATCTAGATGTTCCTAAGAAATGCTCACTATTTTTCAAAGAACAGCACACTATTCCTAAATAATCACGTTATTCATCTTTGGAGATTTTTCTAGAAATCTTTTGTTTTCCTAATTTTTAAAACACATATTATGTGACTCATTTTATCACACATCTGAAATTATCTAATATAAATTCCTAGCTACTAGCAATGACAAGAGTTAATTGCTAATACATGAAGAAGTTTAAAGACATTAGCAGTTGTGCCAGGATCACTTTCAAAATTAAATTTGTAACTACAGCTCTCTGTTCCTGAAACCCATCCTCTGCACAGCTGCTTGACTCACAGCTGTGCAGGCCGAACATCAAGAAAGTAGCTATCACTGGACAGCTGTACCATCCTACTTCCCTCGGTCAGATCAAAGAAAATGCTCTTCAGATTCTGAGAGCAACAAGTGAATGGAGGTGACCAGCAACACCATCAAACAATTATATGATACTCATTTTTATAACTATCATTTATAATTATAAAATAGAAGGCACCATTTTTGAAATGGAAGGCAAGGCAAAATAATCAACAGTGATTATTTATGATCATCAAGAGCAGCAGCAACAGCAGCACCTCCATTGACATTAAGTCACACATTCTTCCTAACCCTTCACAAAACCAAACTCTCTTAGTCTATTCCAAACTGCTGGTTCCATCTTCTCACAGATCCAATTTACATATTCAAAAAATAGAAAGATACGTACACTTTTATAATTCTTTTTAAAAGAAATGTTTATTCAAAAGCAAATTATCTATAAATATGCTGTCTCTGTCTAACTTTATTAAAAGGTCTTTCTGTTTCAGAAAAATGGTTTGTTTAATTTAATTACTAAATCTAAATCTTCAAATTATCCATGTAATAAAAGTTTAACAAGAGTGATTAAGCTAGTGTTAAATGAAATGAAAGATTCTCATTAATAATTACTAAGGGTGAAGGTTATATTTATATATCTCATAAGGAATTATGAGATCTATCTGAAGGAAACATGATTATTAGTTTAATAAATAATTTCCTAAAACCAAAGAGAGAATATAAACCATTTTTAAATATATTTATTGATTTTAGAGAGAGAAGGAGGGGGAAGAGAGAGACATCAATTAGTTTTTCCACTTATTTATGCGTTTATTGGTTGCTTCATGTACGTGCCTTGACTGGGGACTGAACCCACAACCTTAGCATACTGGGGTGACGTTCTAACCAACAGAGCTACCAAGCCAGGGCTGTAGGTGCAACTTCTCATACTGTCTTCCATTATGAACCAGATTTCATTAGAAAAAAAGTGTATAATTGAATTATAGATCTCATGATGGCACAAATATTACCTATGCATGTAATGCCAGCTGAACATGCCAGCTGAGCAAGAGATTATAAGATGGATTAAATTGCTGGCAAGGAATGACTCCAAGAGAGGAGCTAAAGTTACTATTCCCTGTGTGTCTTCTATAGGAAATCCCAGAGGTCACATGAACGGTAGCAGAAAGGGCTGAGAGGAGAGTTTTTAAACATGCCTCAAATAATCCACGATCAACTGGGAAGAGCCTTCTTAGAACCTGCAGGGTTTGTTCCTTTTCTGAAAAGAATGGCAGCCAGCAGAGAATGAAGGAAGCCACAACAGTACAAGCCAGCTTAATTAACAATACAAACCTAGAACAAAAACAAAGGCAACCAATAAGACAAGGAGAGGTTAATACTTCTGAGAAATCAATCTCAATCTCACTAAATATAATATATGCAAATGTAGAGTAACGATAAATCTATGCCACCGATATAGGTTTAAGATAGGAGTCTACTCAAATCAGAATGAAGAAATTCAAAACCATTAAGATGTGCACTTCAACAAAAAAACCATCACCATCCTAATTAACATTTGACTTAGATGCCATTCTTAGGCAGTCATGAAGAAAAATGTCAAATCAGGATGTATTTCTAATTAGAATATAATCTAACATGCTCTTAAATGAATGAAATCCTACAGCAGTGCCCTAACCAACCAACCCACGTTACCTCCAGTACATGTACATTGATCAAGATATTTTTCTAGTTAGAAAAATGTAAAATAACATAGAACATTACTTAATCCCTCTTCCCACTCACCCCTTAGCCAACACATTAATAAGAAATCACCAAAAGGTAAAGTGAAAGACCATCTTCCTCCAGGTAAGTCTGCCAAATAAATCCTCTGAAGTAATTGTTAAAATTCTGGTATTTAAAAGCCACTCACCCTTTTCCTTTCAGACCTTTTTTAAAACACTTGCCAAGTAAAAAGCAAAAAAATGGCAAGGAGTGGTAAAGTTCCATCTGTTTATAGTTCAGAGCTAAACAAAATGCCAGTGACCCAAGCAGGTCCCAGTGACAAGACACTCCAAGAACGCCCCACAAAGCAAAGCCGAGACTCACAGAGTTGTACCTGTTCATGGGTCAAGGACATTGTCTCCATAGTTAGAAGAGGCAGATCTTGCATTTTATAGAGTGTATTTTTTACACAACTTTAAAATACTATTTAATGAAAGCTATTTCTAAATAGAGATTAAAAGTATTTAAGTGGTAAACATTTGGAATTATAAAGAATGGCCTCAAATATATTAAATCTACTGTTTTTTTAAGTATATTTTATTATGCTATTAGTTTTTCCAATTTTCCCCCTTTTCCCCCCTCTGCCCTGTACCCCCCAACCCTCCAGCAGTCCCCCCTCCTTAGCTCATGTCCATGAACTGTACACATAAGTTCTTTGAATTCTGTTTCCTATACCATTCTTAACCTCTCCCCATCCACACTGTGCCCACCAACTATGCTTCTTATTCCCTATACCTTTCCCCCACTCTCCGCCCCCCACTGAAAGCCCTCCATGTGATGTCCATTTCTCTGATTCTGTTCCTGTTCTAGTTGTTTGCCTAGTTTTCATTGTTTTTCTTTTCTTTTTTTAGGTTCCGTTGTTGATAGTTGTGAGCTTTCTGTCATTTACTGTTTACAGTTTTTGATCTCCGATTTCTCAGATAAGTCCCTTTAACATTTTATATAATAAAGGCTTGGTGATGATGAACTCCTTTAACTCGACCTTATCTGGGAAGCACTTTGCTGGACAGAGTAATCTTGGATGTAGGTACTTGCCTTTCATGACTTCAAATACTTCTTTCCAGTCCCTTCTTGCCTGTAAGGTTTCTTTTGAGAAATCAGCTGATAGTCTTATGGGAACTCCTTTGTAGGTAACTCTCCTTTCTTCTTGCTGCTTTTAAGATTCTCTCCTCATCCTTAATCTTGGGTAACTTAATAATGATGTGCCTTGGTGTGTTCCTCTTTGGGTCCAACTTCTTTGGGACTCTCTGGGCTTCCTGGAAGTCTATTTCCTTCACCAGATTGGGAAAGTTTTCCATCATTATTTGTTCAAATAAGCCTTCAATTTTTTGCTCTTGTTCTTCTCCTTCTGGCACCCCAATAATTCAGATATTGGAATGTTTAAAGTTGTCCCAGAGGTTCCTAAGCCTCTCTTCATTTTTTTGAACTCTTGTTTCTTCATTCTGTTCTGGCTGAATGTTTACTTCTTCCTTTTGTTCCAAATTGTTCATCTGAGTCCTAGTTTCCTTCCTGTCACTGTTGGTTCCCTGAATATTTTGCTTTATTTCGCTTTGGGTATCTTTCATTTGTTCTTTCATTTTTCAACTAAGCTCAATCAGTTCTGTGAGCATCTTGATTACCAGGGTTTTGAACTCTCCATCAGATAGGTTGGCTATCTCCTCATTGCTTAGCTCTTTCTCTGGAGCTTTGCTCTGTTCTTTCATTTGGACCATATTTCTTTGTTTTGTGGCACCTGTTAAGTTGTAAGGGGGCAGGGCTTAGGCATTCACCCAGACGGGGCAACCCTCCTTGCTGTGCTGCCTGTGGGGGAGGGGCCAGAGAGGGAATAATGCAGCCTGCTTGCAGGGCTCGAGCCCCACTTTCCAACGAACTCTCGTGTGAGACTGGGAGTTTCTCCCAATGCGGCAACCCCACCATAGTCCATGTCAACTCTGAGGCCCAGTTTCCTGTTCAGTCAGCCCTGCCCATGAGGTCTGCCACCTTGCCAAGGGTTCTCTCCGTCCACCCATCTGCCCCCATCTTGCTCTTTACCAGTCTGGTTGTTCTGGTTGACTGTTTCCTTAATTCCTTGGTTGTTGGAGTACCATGCAGTTTGATTTTCCAGCACTTCTGGTGGTTTATTGATTTTATAATGGTTGTTATCCTCCTTTTGGTTGTGCGAGGAAGCGAAGGGTTTCTACCTACACCTCCATCTTGGCCAGAACTCTGTCAAAAGGATCCAATGAAGCAGTTGCAGCCATCCTGGATCGCTGCCATCTCCCATCCATAGGTGCAACCTGGTTCAAGCCCAGATTCCAGAGGGCGGTGGTCAGCCTGAAGACTTATCCAGTGGAAGATTACTGGCTCTTTATAAAAGGACGTAAGTCAGCAACCGCCAAAAAGAAAGATGCAGAGGGCAAGGCACGGGGCTGGGGCGTGGAACTTCTATGGCCCCTCCAGGTGCGCCATTGCAAAAGCACCCCAACCTGTTCACCTGCTTGGAAACTCCTAAATCTACTGTTAAACAGAGTAACTGATTTGTGTAGATTTAAAAGGACTTTAAATAGTTAACGCATATCTTTGTTTCTGCTAGACTATTTCACAGTTATTACTAAAATACCAAAATCTAGAGAATAAAATGATGCTTCAAAAGTTTTAAAAAACACAAAATTTACTGGTATCACTGTAATTCCTCAATAATATGCATCAATATAATTAATATATGTACTTGATTATAAACTAATAACATTGTTATATTAAAACATCACAATTAAATTTTCAGTTCAAAATGGTGTGCAAAGCCCTAATGTTTACCTCCTCTTCTTCCCTAGACTCCCACAAAATGATAGGAAATTTTTAAAAGTATAAATTCACAGCCATAAAGAGAACAGGAAGATGGGTCACAACAGATCAAGATTTCACCCCATTTCCAGAAGACAGAAAGTGGCAACAAATAAAACAGGATGGAAGAAGTCACAAGCACAGAAGCTTAGACAAGCAAGGAGCCAACCTACCCTGCAAGCCCCTAGAGAACTCTGCAAACACCAAGTAGGTTGGAGGGTTTGAGTAATATTTTGAAAAGAAAACAAGAGGATTAAATGAAAATCCCTAGATGAAGAAATCAAATCCCACCTCACTCCTGTGCAAAGACAATCTGGCAGCCAAAGCATTTACCCCCCACCCCACCCCAGCCCAAGCAACAAAAGAAGGACTGTTTTCTCCAAAGAAACAGAATAAACCTCCTGGGGCAGCTAGTGGGGAAGTTAACACTATAGTGCAAAGTCCTCCACACTCTGAAATTTAAGGGTCCCAAAGCGTACAGGCCAGCTCCCCGCCCAGTTCATCTCCAGCGGATCAAATGAAAAGCTCGTGTGCAGCTTTTTCTTCTGACTCTTAAATAACAATAGATAATCTAGGATCAAATAAACATGGAAGAAGAAAACCTAAGACCAAAATGAAAAGGGAAAATATTGACTCTAGAAGAATGGAAATAATTCAGAAAACAATAAGAAAAAAAGAAAGCAAATTGAAATTTAAGATATGTTTAACAAATGAATTTAACAGAAGTGTTAGAGATAGAGAAAAGACAATCTTCCAAACCATAAAAAGACAAAGAGATGCTGAAGATGGAGATGAAATAAACCTAACAAGACCTCATAAGCTCAAGAAAGAAGTGAGAAAATATCAAAGAAATAATATGAGAGAATTTCCCAGAACTGAAGGACACGAGTCTTCAACATGAATGACCCATGGAGTGTCCAAAACAATTGTCAAAAACACCTAATGCCTAAACTGATTTATTTCAGAGCCCAAAATAAAAAGAGTAATGACAACGGCAGCAGCAGTAACAACAGATAATAATAGTAATAAATACTTAACACGGTACTTAGTATTTTTTAAATGCTTTACAAATATTAATTCAACCCATTCTCAGAAAGTTTACAAAGTAAGAGCTACTATTATGTCCATTTTACAAATGAGGAAAGTAAAGTACACAGTTGTTGAAAAATGTGCCACTATTAACTGACATAATCCCCAAGAGCTTCAAGAGTTTGATTCAAATCACAGAGATTTACTGGAGGTTAAAATGAAAATGACTGACAATCGGTGAAGAACGCCTAGAACTTTTACACTGTTGCTAATGGAAGTGTTAACTAGTACAGCAGGCTTCAAAACCATTTGGGAATATGTAAAATGAAACATGTGCAGACCCTGTAACTCAGCAATTCCACTCATAAAAATATGTATTTATATGTGTACAGAGACATTTACAAGACTATCACAGCAGCATATTCATCACAGCCAAAACCTGCAGGCAATCCAAATGTCTACTAGTAATAGAATTCTGCTTTCTTGCAATGGAATGTTATAAAGCAATGTAAGTGAACAAACTGCAGCTGTGTACAACTACATGACTAACTCTCACAAAAAAAAAAATGATGAACCCAAAAAAACACAAAGGAATATCTAGTGTGTTGTCTCTTTTACATAAAGTTCTAAAAGAAGGGGGGAACTAAACTAGAATATTAGCACTGAGCTACGTTTGGGAAAGGAGGAGACAGAAGTACCTGGAAGGTGTACAGGTGTGGCACTGGATAATGGCAGTACGCTATTCTTTGAGATAGGTTATATTTTGCCAATTCACTGAACTGCACATTTACCTTTAGTGCACTCTTCTGTATTGGTGTTATATTTCTAAGTAAATATAGCTTTAAAAATCTTGTAAACAACTTTTTCTCTTTTCTTTATATCAGTATTTTGTATCCAATAACCCTAATCCTACAATGCCACAAAAAAAAAAAAACCCTCAATTAGGAAAGTAGACAGATTAAAAAATATGATAAAAACAACTACAGATTTTACCATCTTTTGCAAGTCATTTGACAGACAGACATATAAATTTTATTACACTAAAACGAACTGGCATCAAAAGGAAAAACTAATAGTTAAGCAATCATGTTGCTATGAACTATGTCTTTTTGTGGGACAGACAGTGACATTTAATACACTAGAAGACAAATTGTAGAGCCATGTACGGATTTTTATCAACTTTCCTCCAAGATTTGTTTACTTGAATGTTCCTTATCTTAGTTATCAAAATTACACATAAACTCCACATAGTAAATTTTAATCATTCGGTTTGTTTCCTGAAGCTTCCAGCTACAACTGTTAGAGAAACATCTTGTTTTAAAACTCAGAAAACTATCAGATTGTTCTTCCTTTGTCAGTGTCAGACAACAGTTCCAAAAGATAGGCGGCGTGTACCCCTTCTTCAAAGGAGGAGAGTGTAGGTATACTTGGCCCTTTTCTCCCACTCTCCAGGAGAGCTAACCAGTTACCAAGCCACACTGGTGTGAAAAAGTAATTCTACTTTTAACAAATCTTTATTTTACCATTTCAATACAAGCTTTGTGAAGAGATTCTTATATATCATTGTGAAAATAGTTCATATAAGCAAGTGCCTGACTAGATATCACAGAATGACAACATCACACAAATTGAGCCTAGATTTCATAACATGTATGCATCTTACTTAATTTCTAAATCAGTAAAGGATACTGAAAATGTCCATAGTCAATAAGAATAAGGCCTGGATACAGCAATATGCATAATACATTAGCAACCTGTAAAGAAAAATATTGTGAATTAGGAGAGTAATCTATTACTTGAGTCAGACAGGGTAAAAGTGTAGTTTCATTTAACACAGTAGCAAATGTTCCCCCTCTTACACTCCACCTATCAAAAAATTTCATTTTTATAAAAACAACTCTAAACACTACAGTTTTCACGCAGGTGATTCTTCACGGATAAGATACCGCCGTATAAAGGAAAAAATCACTAAAAGGTATTTGTCAGAGAAAGCACGTTTAGATACACAGATCAGAGACGTTAATCTAATGATCCTACATAAAATCGCCAAAGGGAGCACCCGTTAACTGACTCGGAGACAGCGTAGCCGCTTTTCACGTGCCTGGCAGTGTGGTCATTCCCATGCTCCCACTCAAATCCAGGGCTCCCGTTTAGCGATACATTCAACACACTGTGCGATCCAGCAGTAAACAGCTTCTAGAATTCAGTGCCTCTTATTACTATAGTTGGGTATTAAAATAATTAAGGCAAGTTGATGTTTTCTAAATGAAAATTAATTAACTGAGATAAACAATTCCCTATTAGTATCTATTCCCATAAGCATGGCTTCCTTAAGCTCCATACTAAATAGTTAAGCTAATAAAATATTTCAGATATGAAATATCAGGTTGTTTTAAGACTTACCTTTTTCTTACTTGACATTTCTTTTAAACAACAGCAGTACACAACCACCGCAGGTATGTAAATCAGCAAGTCAGCAATTAACACTGAAAAAAACAAGCAAATGATTTTAATTATGAGACCATCAGGATCTATACACAATAATGTAGTAACTGTCTCCCTCCCTCCAACTCTGAGTGGGGATCTGAGTGACACAAGGTCCCCACCCACTCTGGACAAGCCCTTTACATGGGAGTCCTTCCTATTCCCTGCACCTCTGCCCGATTTCTACTGATACAGCATTATACAATCTCTTTCCTTAGTTTTCTCTAACAAGTTCACATATTAAATCAATTAGATGTATCCAAAATTAATTCTCTTTGTTCTGACTTGGATTTAACAATTAAGATTACTGAAAGCAAAGGCAGACAACATTTTAAAAATACCTGTATACTCCAAAGTTTCAGTGTGAATACTTCAAATGCAGTGATTGATACATAGGAATCTTTTTTAAATATTACTTAAAGTACATAACCTTTTACTAATTAATACATACAAAGAACTTGAGAGTCTCAGGTGAGGAGGAAACTTAAGAAATGTTTTTACAAAAAACCCACACACAACTCATAATTCTGAATGTTCAATCCTTTCAGACCAAAGAAAAACAAATAATGCACATTAATTTCTTCAACAGTACAGCACAGCTATTCAAAGAGCCTATTTTTTTCTTGTACTACACAAAATACAGTTTCCAGAACAAGGTAAATAATAGAAAACTGTCAGTGTCAGATGCATGTGACCTATTTTCTGCTCCAGATGCCACATTTGGGATGACACTGGCAAACCGAAACATATTCCAAGGGGCATAACCAGAGGCCTCAAAACCATTATCGCATTCAACAAGCTGGTCATCTAAGAAACATCTAAAGTATCTCAGCATGTCTAACCTGGGGAAAAAGGTGACTTCAAATGTCTTGGGGTATTAGGTATATGCATAAAGGATCAGACTTGTTCTATGTAGCTCAAGGAAACAGAACCTAAAATTGCTAGTGGAGGATCAATGTAAGAAGGAAATTTTTAATGATTGAGGCTCTGTGAAAATAAAATAGTCCCTAAAGATTGTGGATTCCCACCCTGGCCAGGTAGCTCAGTTGGTCAGAATGTTGACCCAATATGCCAAGGTTGTATCTGGGGTTCCATATCCGGTCAGGGCACATGCAAGAAATAACCAATGAATGCATAAATGAGTGGAACAACAGATCAATGTTTCTCTCTCTACTCACCCCCAAAAATCAATTAATTAAAAGGAAAAGACTGTGAGTTCTCTGCAGATACAAAGGAGAACCAAAAACAAAACAAAACAAACAAACAAACAAACAAAAAAATGGAGTTATTTTCTGGAGGGCGAGCCCCTTGCAGTACAGGCTTCCCTTGCTAGGCGTGCTCTGGGAGCCCATCTGTATCACCGTGCAGCCAACATTGTTCTCAGAGGTTGCTTTGGACTTCAGTGAAATTTTTTTTTAATTACTTTATTGTTGTTCAATTGCAGTTGTATGCATTCTCTCCCCTCCCCTCCCCCCACCCCCTCCAAACCCACCTCCCTCCCCTTCTTCCACCATCCCCCCTGGTTCTGTCCATGTGTCCTCTATAGTGGTTCCTGAAAGCCCCTCTCCCCATAGTCCCCTCCCCCCTCCCCTCTGGCTATTGTTAGATTGTTCTTAATTTCAATGTCTCTGGTTATGTTTTTCTTGCTTTTTTCTTTTGTTGATTATGTTCCAGTAAAAGGTGAGACCATACGGTATTTGTCCCTCACCACCTGGCTTATTTCACTTAGTATAATGCTCTCCAGTTCCATCCATGCTGTTGCAAAGGGTATAAGCTCCTTCTTTCTCTCTGCTGCATAGAATTCCATTGCGTAAATGTACCATAGTTTCTTGATCTACTCATTTGCTGATGGACACTTGTGTTGCTTCCAGCACTTGGCTATTGTAAATTGTGCTGCTATGAACATTGGGGTGCATAAGTTCTTTTGGATTGGTGTTTCAGGGCTCTTAGGGTATAATTCCAGCAGTGGAATTGCTGGGTCAAAAGGCAGTTCCATCTTTAGTTTTCTGAGGAAATTCCATACTGTTTTCCACAGTGGCTGCACCAGTCTGCATTCTCACCAACAGTGCACTAGGGTTCCCTTTTCTCCACATCCCCTCCAACAGTTATCTGTTGCTTTGTTTATAATGGCCATTCTGGCCAGTGTGAGGTGGTATCTCATTGTGGTTTTAATTTGCATCTCTCTGATGGCTAGTGAGGCTGAGTATCTTTTCATATGTCTCTGGGCCCTCTGTATGTCGTCCTTGGAGAAGTGTCTGTTTAAGTCTTTTGCCCATTTTTTAATTGGGTTTTTTGTCTTCGGTGAATTTTTTTTGAAGACTCTTTCAATGTGTTTGCCCATTTCAAGATGGGTGATTTACGGGTGCATCTGCCAGCACCACAAAACAAAAACAGCATGACCCTTGTGCCTTCTCATTCAACCAATTTTGCCCCAAGTGACTTTTTTTTTGTTTCCCCAGATTTAAAACGTCCTTAAAGGGAAATGTATTGCCAATGTGGGAGAGGTTAAACGAAAAACAGCAGAAGCACTAAAAGGCATCAAAATCAACAAGTTTAAAAACTGTTTTGAGCAGTGGAAAAAACACCTCAATAGGTGTTTTGCATCAAATGGAGAGTACGTTGAAGGTGACTTAAGTTTAACATGTAAGAATAAATACACAACTTTTTATAAGCAAATTCCAATTTGGGGGGACCCTCCCATATAGATATTGGTTCAAAAGCTAAATAATCCTGTGGTGAGTATGCAGTTCAGACCGGATGAAAGCATTGTGGGGAAAAGGGAATGGTGCGGGAGAGGGAAAGACAGGCAAGACATTTTCTCTTGGGCCTGAGATTCCATACCTGGATGAATAACAAAGAGAAGAAACTCTACTAAATTTAGGCTAATTAAGGAAAAGTTCCAGGCTAGAATTAAAGTCTAAATCATGTAAAGTTTCTTTAAAGCAATCTAAGCTTATTATCTTCAACTCTTAGAACAAACACAATAAATTCTCCATAAACATTTGATAAGTGGATTATTTAATTTAGCAACATGGTATCACAATGAATGAGATACAACTATAAAGTTTCTTTAAGAAAAAGACTAAAGGGCCCTGGCTGGTGTGGCTCAGTGGATTGAGTATGGGCTGCAAACCAAAGGGTTGCTGGTTCAAATCCCCGTCAGAGCACATGCCTGAGTTGTGGGCCAGTTCCCAGTGGGAAGCATGAAAGAGGCAACCACACACTGATATTTCTCTCCCTCTCTTTCTCCTTCCCTTCCCCTCTCTCTAAAAATAAATAAATAAAAATTTTTAAAGAAGAAAAAAGAAGAAGACTAAAAGGGATTTAGAATTAGGATATTAAGCAACAGCCTAAACAAGTAAAACTTCAATTTATAGCTATCGGACCTCAAATGAGCTATTCATCTCACTTACCTGTGCTTCAGTTTCTTTACCTTAAAATAAAGATAATAATAGGATTTACCTCATTTGGGTGCTCAAATTATTAAATGGGATAATAAATGTAAACCACCCAGAATTATTCCTTTCTACTTTTTCCCCTTTTAGTTTACAAATACAATCTACATATATATGTATAGTATAGTTGTATTGTCTTAAAATAAGTAGGAACAATAATAAAACATTTACCAGTGTTCAAAAAAAATTTTTTAATCAACTTTTGCACTCAATACCTATTGTTCTTTTACCTGTTGCACGCATGAAGAGCTTGTGTGCCTGACTCTCATATCCACGTGAGCTATGGAGAGCAATCCAGTCTGGATTTACAATCTTTGCCCTGCAAATCAAAGTATATATACATGCACACCCCATCACTTTTAGCAATATGGACATCTGAGGACATATGAATCTATTTTGAGAAGTGGCCATTGCTCCTATAAAGCAATAGAGTCAAGGCCTAAGCTTTAGTCTTTTTATTTAATCACATGAAGCTGACTTAAGCTATACAAGACTCTGCCTTGCTCCTTCCAACGAAACCCTGTAATAACATGTTAACCCCATCTCTCCAATTCTTCCAGTGAAAAACAATCTGATGTGTCATATTTCACTTATCAAACACATATAGTTTATAATTTGATCAGTTAGTATAACATCGGCTATAATAGCTATTAATCATAAATCATTGCATAGAACTAAATATAATTGTTAAAGATAAAATAAGTTTCAATCACATTATGTTACCCTGAACACTGCAAAATATAACTGATTATCATGTAGTCTGATAACCCATTTTTAATCCAGGAAGCTAACTTTTACAAAATATGAAATAGTAAAACAAATGAGTTCAGAAGATACTGTGATGTTCCTTACATTTCTGCTTACACACCTCAAGTCTGTCTCCACCAAAGTGAAGTTCCTAATCATCTATAAACCACTCCATTTCTGTAAAAGAAGGAATTACAATCCCAATCTTAAATCACAAGTGAAACACTAGAGTAATTCTAGTTTCTAACTTTACAGGTTAGTCAGAATACCATTTGGACCCATATTTTTCATTTACTTTGGGCCATTCCAGAAAAAAAGCATTCCCATGCACAACTAACCATATTAGTATATTTCTCAGTCATCCATGCATAATTGGTAACAACTCTGCTAGATTTTCACCTTTCTTTTTATTATTTTAATCCTCACCTGACGATATGTTTATTTATTTTAGAGAGAGGAAGGGAGAGAGACAGAAACCTTGATGTGAGAGAGACACATGGATCACTCGCCTCCCTCATGCACCCCAACCAGGGATCAAACCCGAAACCTAGGTAGGTGCCCTGACCAGGAATCGAGCCCACAACCTTTTGGTATAGTGGATGACGCTTCAATCAGTTGAGCAACCCGGTCAGGGCTAGATTTTTCCCCTTCCTTTCTAGTCTGTCCTCCAAAGGAATTATGCAAATATTCAAACTCTGATAGTTAACTTTTTTACAACCCAATTGTAAATGTATAGTGCTTTACAAACCATAATACAATGGTAGCTACAATCTCTCCTCTGTCCGACAAAGCCTGGTCACACTATTCTTTACTATATCTGCTAAGGACATAAATAGTTACATTAAAGAAGAAAAACTTACACATATGCACATAAAAGACTGTGATAAGCTGTAAGAGGTGGATAATCCAATCCCCAATATAGTAAATTATTATCACTGCTGTTAAAATACCTGGGGGAAGAAAAAGAAAAACATCATTCCATTAATCAATATGCAGGACATAGACTTATATCTAACATCTCATCTCATTTAATTTAATTAAAATGAAAAGATATGTTAGATGAGTTAAAAATTTCAACTGAGCTTTCTTGTCTTTTCCCTTCTAAAAATTTTTGTGCACTCCTAATTAAAGTTGTTATTGAGTACAATAACTAAATAATTTATTGTCTAAACCAACATACTCCTGAGAGTGAAAGAGGAAGCTATCAATAATTAAACCATAATAGACACAAACCAAGACTGTCCTAGACAAACCAGAACTTATCACTCAGCTATTACTAGACTTAACCAACAACTAACACTTGTATAAAGGAAAATATGCAACAACAACAAAAAACAAATTAATTTTAATGTTTTAAATGAATTAATTCTTCGTTAATGAATTAATGAAGAAAACTAGGTCTAATGTTCATAAACTAATGTGTTCCTCCAGACAGCCAGAATGGAAACAAACTATATACAGTTACTTTGACTCAAGAAATAAAAATTAAATTTACATAGAATAGATTTCTTAATTATATCCATTATAACTAGTCAGCTTCTTCTCTCCAATTTATTTTCTCAGTCATAAGAATTTAAAATATTGGAGATGAAACTATATAACTCACATAAAACCACTGCTCGTAATAAGCCTGTTTCAAATGGGTAACAATTTCTCAGCATCACAATCTCTTACTTTGGGAATAAGAAAACTTTTTAAATTAGCATTCATCATGATTCCAAGTCTGTTAATGTTCATTTTCTTAATGTCAGTCACATAAAATGTAGGTTTAAATGGAGGGAACTGGCATTAACAAAATGATCAAAGTGTGCTAGACTGCAAAGAGATCTGGGCACAGGGTACCAAGAATGGCACTATCTGGTGGCAGGTGTCCACTGTGGCAGCAACGGCCACGTGAATAAATAACCCTAGATCCCACATCTGGCTGAGACCTGAAGCCAAGAGGCAGTGAATCCAAGAACCTCCGTGTTCATTGGAGCCCCTTTAGGACAGCCTGAATCTGGGAAACTGGGCCAGCCGACTGCAGACCAGAGGACCCAGCTCTCAAAACGGGGTTGCCAGAAGACAGGCACCAATTACGGTATGTTCTTTGCCAATTTATGTTACTACAGGGCACATCAGCATGAAGTTTTACTATACATACCTCATAGAGAGAGCTGTCAAAGGACTGAGTTAAACATGTAAAGCTGTTAAGTCACTCCCTGACACAAAGTGCAAAATAGTGGTTCTGATGTTAGTCTCAAAACTATTGGATGTGTATAGCAATAGAAAATCATCAAAAAATTCAAGAATTACATTGTGATCACAACTTGATTTGGTTTTCAGCTTCTTATAAAGCAAAAGCTAGTTGTCATTTACTTTATCCTTGAGGTCCACTGGAAATAACTGAAAGAGGTGCTGACAATAGGTTGTAAGCACACAAGGATATAAACTAACCATATATGCTAACAGATAACTGGCTGGACTGGGAAGAGAGAAGGACAGGGTTAACAACCATGCTCCCTATTCTTATAGAAATGCATATACAAGAAAAGAGAAATGATTGAAAATGATACTTAAAAGTGTTCAATTAAAACTTCAAAATCTACCAGGGGAAACAAAGTAACTAGTAGCAAGACAAAAATATTATGAATGTACTAATAACCTGAACAGTGATGCTCACTGCTTAAATCAGTGCCTGAGGATCTGACCAAAGCAGTCAACAGAACAATATGAAGAGTTTGTACAGACAGTCTCGAATAAAATAATCTACCAGGCATCCAATAAAGTCAATAAATAATGTCCTAAATTATTATCAGAACATGTGCAATAAAAATGATACAAACATGAATTTCTGTGACAATATAACCACAGCTAACATTCATTGAGAGCTCATTACATTGCAAGCACTGGTCTGAGTGCTTTACATGTATCATTTTGCTCAATCCTCACAATAGTCTAGTGAAATATGCATTCTATTATTTCCATTCTACAAGTGATAAAACTGTAGCAGAGAAAGCTAAATAATTGCCAAAGGTCACACTGCTTGTAAATAAATACTAGAGCCAGGATCTGCTCTGATTGTAGCACCTATAGTCTTCATCCCTCAGCTACTCCTTTTCTACATTTCATTGTCTCAAACAGAGAAAGTTGGTGAAACCTCCAGAGGAAATAATTTTAGCCCATAAACCTCCACTGCTTATGTCCAATAGAGCATCTAAGGCATAGAGCATTCTATCATCAAAGTTCTAGTTCAGCACCGTACTGCAGCTGGCAACTGAGTATACTGGTAAATTCCAGGGGTGTAACGTACAAAATGGACCTACAATATGCAAGGTAATACATGTGACATCAGTCTACAGGGAGAAGGGGATGCTCAAGATGAAAAAAGTAGAAGCATTATTTTATTTTAAATATCTTCAAATAATATATTTAAATTGACTATGATAAACAAAAAAATCAAGTTAAAATTGTTCATACCACTGTTTGACTGGTAGATTAAAAGTAATTTCTTGCCAGTGTCTCTGAGCTTCATAATCACCAAACATAGGGGGTTTTCCAGCACCTAAGGTGAAAAGAAAAAAGAGCAAAACAACAATATACTCTAGTATATCAGATTTTTATTTCCTTATGAAAATTTTCTAAATTATAGAGGTAGCATAGGTAAAGGAAAAGAACACTGAAGTTACCTAAAAACCTAAGTCCTTTTAAATTCAGAAGATTTAAGTTGCTGATTATCTACTACTGAATGTGCAACCTTGAACGATTTGTGATGGCAGACCAGTTAATTATGCCACAGCTACTTTGCCTGTATATTGGTTCTCGCTCCAAAACATCTTTAAGTTACTGTCTGACAGTGAAATTCCAAGCCCCTGTTCATGCTGCCTACTCCCTATTCATACATCTCTTCTATAAACTCATATCCAACCATAAAAATCATCTTAAATTCCAAATTCTCCTTACAAATTAAAAACATACTGATCATTAATACTGACTTCTCAAGATACTTCCATGTTCAGTCTCATATATTTTGTCACATGACTAGACTATTTAGTTTCTATGGTTTTCCAGAGCTCAAAGGAAACATATTGCTAGGCCGATAGTATATACTTTCATTAAAAACTTCCTTAATCAACTGAACTGAGATGGGAGGAGAGAGAACAACATACAATTTTTTAAAAAAGGTAAAATAATTCCCCATTGAATTAGTTACTTTTTTGTATGTATAGTTTATACATGTGTTTGTGTTCCTGTTTTTAGAAATATAGCCATTGTCTATGGGGGAAAGGAATTGATTTTTATCTTTTGTTTAGTTTTTATTTGTTTATTTTGGGTCCACTGGGATAATACAAGTCAGAGAGGACCTTAATAATTTCCTATACTTGAAAATATCCGGCTTTCTAGATTTTCTGAAATTGCTCTAGACTGTGGTCAAACGTGGAAGAATTTATTACCATTCTCTAACAAATAGAAGAATGGATAATGACTCTCTTTAGGGTTGAGAAACAAGTTTCTATCCAGAGTCTGACCTACTTCAATAAATTCAGCTGACACTGGCTATGAAATTAGTAGTTAAGTTTTTAAAACTGCTAAAGTGCCCTTAAAGCAACCCAGAAGGACAACACAACGGTACCTATGGGAGCTTCACTGGAGAAGGGCAAAAAGAATTCCTTCCACTGTGATTAATTCTACAAATTTGTTTACATGGGATTCAGAATTGCATAAAGTAAACACACTAATATATTTATGAAGCTTCAATTCTGTCTCATTTTCAGGAAAATGGGTTTAAGCACCACTTAAATATTCATTTTGTTAACTGCTGAATTATTCAAATTTTTTTTAGAATTAAAAAAAACAAGTAGTTTCTTTGAAAACAATACATACTTCTTGCCTTTACATTGAAATTTTAAACATTCTAAGAGGAAAAATTGGCTAAAATTTTCCATAATAAAATCCCCCTTTTATATGTTCCTGGTGAGCAAGAAGAAACATTACAACCCTGGCTGGTGTGGCTCAGTGGATTGCGCTCCATCCAGCCTGTGAACAGAAAAGTCATCGGTTTGATTCCCAGTCAGTGCACATGCCTGAGTTTTGAGCCAGGTCCCCAGGTAGGGGCATGCAAGAGGCAACTGGTTGATGTTTTTCTCCCTCTCTTTCTCTCTCCCTTCTCCTTCTCTAAAAATAAATAAAGTCTTTAAAAAAAAGAAGAAACATTACGAATGGCAATAGGTAAGCTGAGAGAAATTAACCAACTAAACAGAACACAGACACACTTTAACAATAATTTTGCAAAAAAAAAAAAAAAAAGATTCCCTATGACTTTCTCCTCCTGAACAGCCAATAGAGTTTTGGAGGAGGGGATAAAAAGGTTATTAAAATTGGTTCAAGTGTTGCTATTTGCTCTAAAATCATTGGTAACACTTAGGATCAAGTATAGAGGAATTGTGAATCTCTGCAAGATATGATAAACAATCAATACTAAAATCAGAATTTGTCTCCTCTCATGGCTTGTTTAAAAGCAACAAGCAACATTTATTCAATATGTTTAGGTCTATAAAAACATTATATAAGTAGCCCTGGCTGGTGTAGCTCAGTGGATTGAGCGCGGGCTGGGAACCAGAGGGTCCTGGTTTGATTCCCGGTCAGGGCACGTGCCTGGGTTGCGGGCCAGGTCCCCGTGAGGGCCATGTGGGAGGCAACCATACATTGCTGTTTCTCTCCCTCTCTTTCTCCCTCCCTTCCCCTCTCTCTAAAAATAAATAAAAAAATAAATCTTTAAAAAAAAAAACATTATATAAGTAGCATATATATTTATATACTTTACATATACATAAATATTTGTTTTAAAAATGCACCCAAAGGTTATGGTTTCAATTCCCAGTAAGGGCACATACTTAGGTTGTGGGTTTGACCCCTGGTCAGGGCATGTATGGGAGGCAACTGATCGATGTTTCTCTCTCACATCAATGTTTCTCTCCCTCCCCTCCTCTCTCTCTAAAAAAAAAAAAATCAGGTTTTTTTTTTTAAAGCAAACTAAAATAAGCATGGCAAAAACAAAGTATAACCCCCCTAAAAGTATTATATTTAATAGAGGGGAAAATTTTTAGTAAAATCACAGATGTTATACTTATTCATTAATTCTCCCAGCCTCCATGACACAGAAGTTCTTCATATGTAAATGCTAAATCACTACCTACAAAAGATGCCTATCAATATTCTACTAATGTATAAGAACTATACATTTCTTATACAGTAATCCAAAATAATCTTACTTTGTTGACTTTCTTATGGGGCAATTTAAGAGCATAGATGCTAAAATGTATCAATGTACTTTAAAAAGAAAAGAAGATAAATTTGGTTTTGCCTGCTAC